>VZTX01018607.1:0-61932 GCA_013400915.1 Pardalotus punctatus | reverse complement strand
TTTAAAAAAAATAATTTCAAAAAAACCGAAAAAAACACAAAAACAAAAAAAAAAAAAAAAAAAAAAAAAGAGAATAATCATTTTTACACCGGACTTCTTATTGCAGTTTAGTTTGTGTAGCATATTTTATTCCCTGTTGGAAATTCCTCTGTCTTGTTGACGTGCTAAAAATGGATTTAGGCTGTGAGGATAATTCATCTGGGCATGAACTGGCACCAGCACAGCCAGAAGAAAAATGGGCAAGCCACAAACGTTTCCAGTTTAATTATTCTGTTCCTTGCCACAGGACAATCTTTAAGTCACAGCCAATGTCAGGCTGGCATAAAATGGGTCCAGGGTGATGTTCTTGCAAAGCTGCCAAAATATGGGCTGGAGAACAGGCTCTGCTTTTATTTGTTCATCTGAGTTTGGTTTTTTTTCCCTTTTCAGACTCACTACGAGAGCGGAGAGTACATTATCCGGCAGGGGGCTCGAGGGGACACCTTCTTTATAATCAGCAAAGGAAAGGTGAGTTCACACCCTCCCAGGGCAGGGGGCTCCCAAAATCCCACTCCAGCCTCGTCCTCTCCCCTCCCCCAGGCACAAAGGTGGCAGCACTTGAGCTTTAATTCCACTCCTTGGCTGGGCCAGGAAGGAAGAGTGGCCTGAAGGGTTAAAAATGAATTCCCTGCTGGTTGTGCTCCCAGCGAACACCTCAGGGTGGAAATGGCTGCTGAGTCTCCGACAGAAAACCTCAGTTGTTCCTACAGCAAACCCTGCACTGCTCCACGGTTTCTGTGCTAAGCGTGCCCCTTCCAGGGCTGGCTTCCAGGCTTCATTCCCATGTCTTCCTCTTCCCAGCCTCTCCAAAGAATAGGGAGGCAGGGATGTCTGAGCTCTCTCTGTGGGGAGGAAAAAAGGTCCAAGTTTCTCTTCCACTGGTCACAGGGAAAATAGGCTTTCTGACCTCTTTCCTCACAAAATCCAGATGGGATTTTATAGACCAAGTTTGTTCCTTCCGTTCAGCAATTAGTTATCATTTTCTTAGCCTGCCTAATACACTGAGAGGCACTTGGCTTCTTTCCATGGAGCAGGATGGAGGTTTTGGAGGGAATACACAGTCATTTCCAGCGGCTAACTTGTTTTCCACCATCGTCTTCCACTTTCTGGGAGCCGCTTTTCATTGGAAGGAAAAAAATGGTCTTTTTCAAATCAATAAGAATGTCACGGATAAGTTTCTGAAATTAAGGTAATCGTGGCCTGCAGAAATCCAAGTTAGTTGGTTTGATGCCCTTTTGCTTCCCTTCACTCAGAAATAATATTCCCTCTTCCTAGAGTGTGACCATCATGAGCCAAGCTTGAAGTCATTTTCCTTTTCCCCTTTATTTAATGGGCACAAATATTGGGATGGTGCATCTCCCTCTCACGTGTAGTGTTTGAAGCCATGTTGGCCAGGGAGGCTTTTGCCCCACGTGGTCAGGTGGTTCCCATCCCTTCCCAGCAGCCACAGAATCCTGGAATGGTTTGGGTGGGAAGGGATCGTAAATCCCACCCAGTGCCACCCCTGCCATGGCAGGGACACCTCCCACTGTCCCAGGCTGCTCCAAGCCCCAGTGTCCAACCTGGCCTTGGGCACTGCCAGGGATCCAGGGGCAGCCCCAGCTGCTCTGGGCACCCTGGGCCAGGGCCTGCCCACCCTGCCAGGGAACAATTCCTTCCCAAGATCCCATCCAAATTTCCTCTTTGTCAGTGGGAAGCCATTCCCTGGCTCCTGTCCCTCCATCCCTTGTCCCCAGTCCCTCTCCAGCTCTCCTGGAGCCCCTTCAGGCCCTGCCAGGGGCTCTGAGCTCTCCCTGGATCCTTCCCTTCTCCAGGTGAGCCCCCCCAGCTCTCCCAGCCTGGCTCCAGGGCAGCTCCAGCCCTGGATCATCTCCATGGCCTCCTCTGGACTCATTCCCACATGTCCTCAATCTCCAAAGAAATGTAAAAACCACATCCCAGTTGTTGACCTGCAGCCCTTCCCCCTGACCCCAGGATGGAGCAGGAGCCCACCCATGGCCTTGGCCATTGCTCCAGAGCCCTGGGCTCCTCCTGGAGCAGCTCCTTGGCTTTGTCCCTGCCCTCTACTCCCTTGTCTTGCTGTGACAGCTGCTGGCCAGAAACAGGGAGCTAAAATAAAACAGGGCACGTGGACTTGCTGAGAAATTCCCAGACTCTCAGCTGGAGCCTGATGGCTTGACAGAAATTCCCACAGGGATACTTAAATCCTGCCCAGTTTTCTCTTCCAAGCTTATTGCTTTGGAAAAGAGACACCAGTGGGAGATGGATGGATGGAGCTGGAGAGGGTTTAATTTTAATGCCTGGTTTAGGACATCAGGTGGATGTAATAATTAATCCATGGTCAGGATACAGCCTGGGATAGGCAGGATAGAGCCTGAGCAGTGAAACATGGAATAAATGGCAGTGAAATACAGGATTTGAGAGTCACTGTGTGCTGCCTGGCACCTGCTGAAGCTGGAGCACATCACATCCCGTGTCCTGTGGTCAGACTTGACCCCGGCAGCTCCATCAGCCAGGGAAAGGCTGGCAGCAGCTCCTGTTCCTGGGATCACAGCTGCAGTGTCTGCAGTCAGCTGGAGCAGGGCCAGGGAGCGCTCCTTAGGGAATCTCTGCCTTGCCTGCCATGTCAGAGTGTCCGGAGTGACGCAGAATCATGGAAAAGTTTGGGTTGGAGAGACCTTAAATCCCACCCAGTGTCACCCCTGCCATGGCAGGGACACCTCCCACTGTCCCAGGCTGCTCCAAGCCCCAGTGTCCAACCTGGCCTTGGGCACTGCCAGGGATCCAGGGGCAGCCCCAGCTGCTCTGGGCACCCTGGGCCAGGGCCTGCTCACCCTCCCAGGGAACAATTCCATCCCAAGATCCCATCCATCCCTGCCCTCTGGCAGGGGGAAGCCATTCCCCCTTGTTCTGGCCCTCCAGAAAAGTCTAAAGTCCCTCTCCTGCTCTCTTGCATCTTTAGGCACTGGAATTCTGCTCTAACTCTCCCAAAGCCTTCTCTTCTTGAGACTGAAGGAAGGGAGAAGAATTTTTCCATTTCTGCACCCTCCCAGGAATACTCACAAAACTTCTGCTCTGTTTTCTTTCAGCCCACCCTCCACTGATAATTCTTTCAGGACCAAAATCCTTTTCCCCCTTCTTCCCTGTCAGCTCCATCCACCCCACTTGACCCCGCTCCTGAGCTTGTTTAGTTTATCTACTTCAACTTGTCCCCTCAAGTCCCAGCTGGAGTTGTCCCCTCCCTGAGCTGGAGGGAGAGCAGAGCCACCCTTCATCCTGCAGTGCCCCAAACTGGTTCACTTCGCCTGTGTCCAAATGGAGGCGGTTTTTGTTATTCCTGTCCCTTCAGGGAACTTGGGAACGCTGGAAATCACATGGAACAAAGCTAATGGAAGGCTAGGCCATGTGTCTGATTGATGCAGAGCAAATTTTTGGAATTTCATTCTCCCGTGACTGGCTTTGTGCAGCCAACTCCACGTTTAGAGTTAAAAACATTCCAAAAATTCCAAAGCCGTGTGTTTTCGCGGGAGTGGTGGAAAATCACTGCTCGTTTTCTTGGGTGGTTGGTTGGCGATGCTGAGGGAAGAACGCAGGAGCTCTGGGGAATGACACAACAGCTTTCCCTGAGAAATCCACGAGGTGACAAACTCCCCCCTGAACAAAGAGGGTTTGGTTGTTTTAATTAGAAGTTGCCTGAATCCCGTGGGGTTTTGGCTTTTCCACAGGTGAACGTTACCCGGGAGGACTCTCCCAGTGAAGATCCCGTCTTTCTCCGCACTCTGGGGAAGGGGGATTGGTTTGGAGAAAAAGCCCTCCAAGGGTAAGTGCTCCTTATGGAGTAGTTCTTGCATTTTGGTCTTTTCTCCAGGATCTTTGCAGCTCTCAGATGGTTCTGGCCATCTGGGAAGAGATTGGGAGTGGGTTTATTCTTTTGGAGTCACTGGATTTGTGTAGGAAGGAGGCTCCTCCTTAGTGGGGAATGGGGTTTTTTTGCATTGAACAGCCAAATGAGACCTTCCCTTGCCTGTGTACATCAAAAGTTAGTTTATCTTTGTGCTTCCTTCCCCAAACATCCCTTGGAAGCTCAAAAAGTTTGATTTTTGCAGCTCTGGAGTGTTATTCCTGTATGGAAAAGGATAATCATGGTTGTCCTGAAGGGGTTAGGCAGCTTGTGGGGGTTTTAATTGTCTTGCTGTATTTATATGGGTTTGGGAGGTGGAAGTTGGATGTGAGTGACCACTTTTATAGAAACATTTTCCTTTGGGGCTGAGCTCAAAGAAGAGAAGCTGTAAATCCCTATTCAAGGGGTGATTATTATAAAAACAGGCTTTATGAAGGCAGGAATTTGGGACACTCATTCATCTTCGTGGACAAATATATTTTCCTGGAGATTTATCTGTGTGACAGAGCTCCTGGGATTTTTTTGGCATGCTGTGGTCAGTCCTTCCTCTACCACCCTTCTCCCAAAAAAAAGGGTGGCAGAATATTTAAAGGATTAATTTCCTGGCACTTTTTGGTAGCCAGAGACGTATCAAGCACAAACCTCATGAATCTATACCTTAATTACAAAATATTATGGGCCTTAACCAAATATCCTGATTCTGATTCCATCCGTGCCCAGCTCTGGTGACATGGAGCATCCCCATGGTGGGAGTTTCTTGGCATTTCAAATACAGCGGTTTGAGACGGGTTAATTTACAATACTCGGCTGCATATATTTGAACATTCAACACAGAAATGGAAATTTAATGATTGAGACGATGTTCTCAGCGTTCAGGGAAAGCACAATCCTGCCGTCCCTGGCAGTGTCCAAGGCCAGGTTGGGCACTGGGGCTTGGAGCAGCCTGGGACAGTGGGAGGTGTCCCTGCCATGGCAGGGGTGGAATGGAAGGTCTTTAAGGTCTCTTCCAACCCAAACCATTCCATGATCATTTTTTTGCTGGAGAGGTGGAATTCCTCCAGACCCATCCCTCCAGTTTGCTGCAGATCACAGGAGTCCTACAGGGAGATTTCAATGGAACAATGTGAAAATATTGTAACGTAAAGATTTGGCAGCTCAATAAATTGCTAATTAATGAGTGTCTGTCAGGATTGTGGGAGACATCCCTGTTCAGCCACTTGGGAAACCTTCAGGATGGTTCCACTACTGTAATACGCAGTTATGGCTGGGAGCTTGAGATAAAATGGAATTTTTACTCTGTTTGCTTTCCTTTTTCATCTTTTGATTAATTTTTTACAACTGTACCAGGGCCCTTAGCAATACTTGGAATCCCAGAATTGTTTGGGTCGGAATGGACCTTACACACCACAGGACACCTTCCCCTAGACTTTATTAAATCCTGGCTTTCGTGTGTGTAGAATAAAACAACTAAAAGCCATTTCTTCATTAGGCTAGAAAAAAAATCCCCAAGTTCAGCCCAGCAGGAGCTGGGATAACAAATCCCTCCCAGCAATATGTCCCTGACAGAGCCATCAGGGGCTGATGTGCATGATCCCATTTTCCATGCTCGCAGCAGATGGCACCCATTAGCTCCCAGTATCCCATTGCACCCCGGCAGAACAAGCCATGAAATTGTGATCCACGTCCTGTCCCAGTCCCCCTCATCGTTTCCTGGCTAATGGCAGGCAGCAGATGGATCATTTGCAGCCTAGCAAGACATAATTCAGGGTGCTCCACAATCAGGTGATGTTTTCTTCACGGCAAAGAAAACGTTTTCTAGGGCTGGTGACAATAATTATTTCTATCAGCAGGGAAATAAAGTTCTGTCACATCAGCAACGGGAAATAACTCAATGCAGCTCAGGTACTGAACTCCATAATAATTCAGTGTGGGTAACTCCGTGTGGCTCAGGTACTAAAACTGGGAAATAATGAGGGTGGGCTGCCTTGCTGGCCTCACACAGCTGGATCTTGCTCCAGAGCATCCAGAGCACAGCACAGCCTCTTCCAGAGGGCGTTTCGGGAGCAGCCATCCATCCCATTGGGTGGAAAAAGTGGTTTCCACTGTGGCAGGGAGTATTGCAGAAAATGGTGGGGGAAGAACAGAGGACAGAGAGCAAATCTTTAGGAAAATGAGGGGTCTGAGCAACCAGGGGGTGGAATGGGATGGGCTTTAAGGTCCCTCCCAACCCAAACCAGTGTGGGATTTCATGAATGCCTCCTTCCTGCTGCGTATTCCATCAGATGTTGGATTTACACAAAGCTGGTGGTTTGGGTGCTGTGGGTTTCATCTGGTTTTGGGATCCAAGAGGAGCTGCAGACCCGGAGCCGTGGCCCAGGGCTGTTTGGAGAGCTGGTGGTGGAGCAGGAGAGGGAGGGGTTTGGTAGGATTTTGTTCATAAAGCTTCGACCAGACTGGCAAAGTCTTGAGTGCTGCTGGGATTTTGTGGTGAGTGCTTCGCTTTTTCAAAAAGGGGTCTGTGAGCACTCCTGGGCAGTGGGAACAGAGGAGAGATTTGGGTGAGGAGCCCAGGTTGAAGCTGAGACAGGGCCTTCACAATACGTGTGTGTCTACTGGGTGTATGTTGTAGTTGCATTGTTTTAGGATTTTCCTTTCTCTCATGGAGAATATAGATAAACTGTACTTTCTTAATCTCTGTGTTTTGTGTTAGAGGTGTACAAGCCATAACCAATAGGTCTTTGGGGGTGGATTGTCTTTGGCCAATAGACAATTGTTTATTACTGGGTATAAAAAGAACTTCTTGTAAATAAAACCTTCTTCTTCGCCATCTTGAAGCCTGTCTGCCTGACCTCTCTCCCTGCTTCCACAAATCCCACCAACAACAGAAAAGCAAACCATATGTATGTATGTGTAAATATAAAAGTGAGGGGTGCATCCTGCTGGGAAAAGCAATGGGAATATGGGTGATTTAAACCTACAGAAATAGCACCAAGTTAGAACAAGCACATTACATGTCATAATGTGAAAACAGCAGCTCGAATATGGCTGGTTTATTGTGTTTCTAGGAGGAGACTTTTAATGCTGTTGTATTGTGAAAACAACTGAGTTTGCTCATTTGCCCCATGTGAGCTGTCCTGGAAAATAAAGGATTTGCTCTGAGGGGAAGGAGCTGGGGACACCGAGCTGTCCCGGGGCCAGCAGAGTGTCCTGGGGCCAAGGAGGCCAACGGGACCCTGGGGGCAGCAGGAGGAGCATTCCCAGCGGGGCAGGGAGGGATCCTGCCCTGTGCCCAGCCCTGCAGGCTCCTCTGCAGGGATCCTGCCCTGTGCCCAGCCCTGCAGGCTCCTCTGGAGGGATCCTGCCCTGTGCCCAGCCCTGCAGGCTCCTCTGCAGGGATCCTGCCCTGTGCCCAGCCCTGCAGGCTCCTCTGCAGGGATCCTGCCCTGTGCCCAGCCCTGCAGGCTCCTCTGGATTGCTCTGGGCTGGTCCTGCTGGAGCAGGGAGGTTGCACCAGATCCCCCTGTGCTCCCTCAGCCTGACCCATCCTGGGACTGGTGTGAATTGTTCTAAGGCATGGCATATGGAAAAGGTGTGGGATTTTGGGAAGCTGTCCCTCTGCTGGGGCCATGGCAGGTCAGCTCATGGATGGGACTGCTGGAGGAAGCTCCTGTTCGACACTGAGAGCCCCAGGCAAAGAGGGCCCTCCCTTCATCCTCTTGCTTTGTAAAGACTAAAATACACATTTTTTGATTTTTATTCTTTGCAAGATGTGTTTGTGGTGTGTAGGGTGAAGAAGGAATTGTGGTCTTTGGGTCGTGCAGGAGGTGCTGTGCCCTGGTGACCCCTGCCATGATATTTGAGCTGTTGGAACAGATTTATATCTGATTTTTTGGTTACATTCTTAATGATCTGAAAATGAGAATGGTGGTAGCTGTTCCTCAGGGGACAATGCATCTACTTCCAAGAAAATTTGTGCTATTTCCCATTTACATCTCCGCCTCTGGTAGTTATTTTTCCCTAAGTTACAGAAATCAGCTCTCCTCTACCTGCCCCAAATCCCTGGGGTATGATTTGTGCCCTGATAATTTCCTGGAACAATAAAAAAATGTCCGTGTGTATGGATAGGAGTGTCAAGGGCCAATTTCTGTGCTGACCATTCCAGAAATCTGATACCAAATTTCCCACCTGGAATAGCAGGAGCTGCTGTGGTTAATGTTGATATCAACGACGAGAAAAGTGTGGAAATGCACATGGGGAAGATTAAATCCGGAGTTTTCCAATCAGGATTGCAGCTGGTGATGTCAGAGCTCTGTTTATTCAGAAATTAATGCCAGAGCTGAATTTAATCCCAAAAGCTTTTGAAAAGACTGAGAAGGAGACATGGATAAATAGGATCTTGTTTCTTTTTCTTAGAGAGGGCTTCCCAGGAAACATGAGGGTTGCATTCCATTTTCATGGGACACCTTCCTTGCCATCCCCTGCTCCCACTAAACCTTCCCATCTGCTGCCCTCTAACCCTCACTGTCCTGAATTTTTCAGGGAAAAGAGAGCGGAATGGAGGATTGGAAATGTTTGTTGCTCTGGGACACGGAGGCAGGCACACAAGTGTAGATGTGGCAGGAATTTCATCCAGGGTGACAATTCCAGAAAGATATACAGAAATGAAAGATTTTTTTATCCTACAGGATAATACCATTGTAATTCCTGTTGCTCCAGAGAGAGCCACAGGTCCTTCTGTTGCAATCCATGTGTTTGGGGAAAAGGCATCCAAACACTGAAAAGTCTTGGGGAAGGGCCTGGGGAGCAGCAAAATTCCGGTGTAGGAAAGCAGATGGAATTTGGGCTGGAAAAAATGGGGTGGAAGGACAATGAGTGAAGGTTCCTTCCTGGTGTGATGCCTCTTGGCATGAAGCCGTTCCTTGGTCACAACGGAGAGACATTCCCTATTCCCATTCCAGCCCAGTTTGGAAGAGTAAAAAAGTGAATTAAAAGCAGCCCTGGGGTGGGAATGCAGTCCAGGATAAGGTGGTTTTCCAGCCAGGAGCCCCATGGGGACGTTCCCACAGCGCAGAAGCCACCATGAAACTGAAGCAGTGCTTCAAGTGTTGATATGCAGGAAAATGAATAAAAACAACCCCAAAAGAATGAATAAAAACAACCTTTTAACCCTGGCAAGCTGAGAAGCATTTTTTGCCAGCCCTATTGCTAAATTATGGGGTTTTTCCATAAATCCAGGGTGGTTTTGCCCTTTTCCCAACACCTGCGCTGTGTGCGTATCCCATGGACTGTGGATCTGGAATTTTTTTCATCCATTAGCTCAGCTGCTTTTTACTTCCTTATTTCCCTCTCCCTGCCAGGCAGCAGGGAGTCAGCCCCGATGGATTTGGATCCATCGCCCTGAGGCACGGGAAACTTTTGCCAGGCTTTGGGCAAACTGTTGGCAATTCCCTGCAACAAAACCCTCCCAGAGGCTTTGGAGGGCAAGAGCTCCAAAGCTGGGACAGCTGGGAGTGCAGAGGCAAAGTGACACTGGGATGGTGTCACCATCTGGTGCCCTCGGGGCTGGATCTCTTCCTGCAGGGGAGAGGTGGCAGCTGGACCTTGGAGCTGATTGATCTCCCAAAGGAACTTCCGTGGCAGGAATTCCATTCAGCGGTGTCAAATGTGGCCCTGCCCTGCCCAGGCTGCTGTTGGGGTGGCCCGGGCTCAAAGCCCTGGGCCCAAGCACAGATGGAGGGCGTTTCTGATAGCAAAGTTGTGGGATTTTCACCAGGATCTTCGTGATTTGTTTCATTCCAGTATTACAGGCATGATGGATTTGCTTCCCTCTCTCCAAGCCCGTTCAATTTCCCAGGTGCCAAGCAATAGGACGAGGGGAAACGGCCTCAGCTTTCACCAGGGCAGGGACAGGCTGGACATAAGGCAGAATTTCTTCACCGGAAGGGCTGTAAAGGGGAACGTGGTAGAATCCCCAAAAAGCACAATCCTGGCATGGTTTGGAAGCGTCCAAGGCTTGGAGCAGCCTGGGACAGTGGGAGGTGTCCCTGCCCATGGCAGGGGTGGCGCTGGATGGGCTTTAAGGGCCCTTCCAACTCAAACCATTCTGGGATTCTGTGCTGATTCCCAGGATTCTGCGCTGATTCCCAGGATTCTGCGCCTTCCCCCTCTGCCTGTTTTTGCCAATATCTCAAGGAAGGAGCTGGAAAGGAGCAGGGGGCAGAGCAGGATGTGGTCGCTCTCCCAGCATCCTGCTTGGGAGCACTGCACTGGGGCTCTTGAGATGATTTTCTGCTTTTCCACCAGGAATGAATTGATATTATTGACTCTTTCTGCCTCAAATCCCAGCACAGAATGGGTTGTACCAAAGGCCCCATCCAGCCCACATTCCCAGCACCCACAATTAATTGCTGCCCAGCATCCTGAAGCAGAGCTGGCACCTTTCATCGTTTATAATCCTCGCTGGCTTGAATATGCTCAAGCAGTTTTAAAACCTTCCTTCTCCTCCTGCACGCTTGAAAGTGTGGCACTAATTGCCACAGAAGGTTGTGGGTTTAATGGGGCTTGTTTGGGGTTGGTTTTTTTTTTTTTGGGATGAGCCATCTGCTGCTTGAGGCGATGCCTCCGAGTTCTTGATGTGCAGTTGACTTCTTGATTTTTAGAGTCTTGTCTGAGATGCTCCATGTGGCAACAAGCCAAGTGAAGCCAATTTTTCTCTCCTATCTTTACATTTTCTGGCATATTTAGCGACTTGTGAAGATCTCTGGAAGGTGTCTCTGCCCATGGCAAGGCCGTTGGAAGTACATGATCTGTGAATTTCCTGCCAACTCAAACCATTCTGGGATCTTCTGAACTCAGCCTTATTTTTTCATTAAAAAGAACCACACTTTTATAGAAAAAAAAATTGCTGTGTCTTAAAAGTATTGTAATATATTTTTATATAAATATTATGTACATCAAATATTGTATTTATATAAAGGTTTGGAACCCATTCTCCCTTGTTCTGTCCCTCCACCCCTTATCCAAAGTCCCTCTCCATCTTTCCTGTCATCCTCTTCAGGTCCTGGAAAGCCACGAGGTCACCCCAAAGCTTCTCTTCTCCAGGCTGAACCATCCCAATTCCCTTAACCTTTTAAAATCTGCATTTATAATCTTTTTATCAGCCCAAAATCTCCTTCAGGGAAAAAGAGCCATTAAGAGATAAGTCCCCTTCCAACCCAAACCTTTCTAGGAGTCCAAAAATTAAAATTTTACTACTCTTCTTCTGACAAGAAAGGGCATAAATAATGTTAGTTTTTGTGGGGAAGCTGCACTCAGAGCTCGATGACTCAAACGCAGTTAGTAAATAATCAAGTGGTTTGGAGTCTTAAAGACAATAATTATTGGTTTAGAAAATCACAGCTTAGGAATTGTTCTTGCTTTTCTACAGCTGAATCATAGCCTGGGAACTCAGATTGTTTATGTTGTTATCTTTGAAGACGTTGTCTAGAGAGCAGGCACAATATTCCTCCTGCTGAGTTAAAAAAAATAAAAAATAATGAAAATATGTATCGAATGTTGGGCAAGCAGAGTGTGCCAGATGGAGGAAGGCAGAATTCCAGGGGTTTGGGGGAAAGCAGCACTACAGAAGGTTTATGGTTACCATTATATTTGCTTTTGCTGCAGTGAACATCTCCAAGAATTTTTCCAGTGCCTTTTTCCCTCTGTGTTGTTTCAGAGCCTGAAAAAAATTGCTGAAATAGGGAATGTGTAGGAAATAATAAATATTAGTGCTGTTTATTAGCTAAGAAAGCTGCTGGAGCACTATTCACATCAAAGAATATCTTCTTCTAGGTTTTGAAAACAGCACCATTTGAGGGATTTCTTTTCCTGTCTGGAGGAGTGGGAGGGGATGGAAGAGATTTCAGAGGTCACATCTGGTTCTTGCATCCAGGGAAGAGCAAAACCCTGGGATTGCACTTTGCTTTTCCCATCTGGAGGGTGTGAAACAGCCTGGCAGGGCTGGAGGCTCCAAACTCTTCCCTTTCTCCTTTTTTTAGGATATTTTTTTGCCAGCAATTCTCGTGCTGTGCGAAAGGAAAAAAAAAAAAGGAAACAATGGGAAAAAAAATCATTCCAACCTAATTTCTGTCCTGCGGCAACACCTTGCTGTCAATAACAACCATCACCTATTGAATCCAAACGTTATCCTACAATTTCAAAATGAGGATGTTCGTGTCAAAATGTTCCTTTATGACAAGTGTTTGTGGCTGGGGAAGAAAAATCCATGCTCTGAAATACGTGTGTTTTTAAGGAGAGAAAAATCCCTGAACAAGAGTTCCAGTGAGGCAATCACACATTTTTCCTGGGAAAACATTTCCATCAAAATACTCCCCCCAGCTCAGGTTTGTAAGGATTAAGTGGAACTGAGAAATGCAGCAGTGAATTTTAATTCTCTTGACTTCCTTTAAAAAAAAAAAACTCCAAACAAGTGAAGATGCCTGTGGGGGGATGCAGGAGTAGGAATTAATTCACGGGATGTAGACAAGATAATCCATGTTAGCAAGCCCTTGGAGCAGGTTTACAAGAAGATGGAATCAAAGAGGGGAAGAGAGAGGAAAAAACGGGATATCAGCTTCAATTTAGAGCTAAATTTACTACAGCGCCACGTGGTGTGGCTCCTGTTCAAATTTCCTTTTAAAGCCAGGATGGATTTGGGTTTGTGTGTCAGGCTGGGAGCTCTGTTTCAAATTCCTGTTGTTCGTAAATTTTAGAAAGTTGAGGGCGTTTTCTGCACGGTGACCTGGAATTGGAACGCAGGGCCCACTCATTTGGTGAGCATTATGAGCCACCATCATCATTAAATGTTAAGCCCTGCGGATTATAAATAATCAAATGTGCTTTATTAGAGCCATATTAAAAGAATCCCACCTCTAAAATAGAGAATAATAGCAATTTGTGGCCTGCATTTTGCCTGCTGTAGTTTAAACACAAAGGGACCAAAGGAAGTGGCCTCAAGTTGCACCAGGGGTGGTTTAGGTTGGAGATCAGAGAAAATTTCTTCACCAAAAATGTTGGCAAGCATTGGAACAGGCACCCAGGGCAGTGGTGGGATCAGCATTCCTGGAGGGATTTAAAGGGCGTGTCGGGGTGGCACCTGGGGACACGGGATAGCGGTGGCCTCAAAACCCACCCAGTGCCACCCCTGCCATGGCAGGGACACCTCCCACTGTCCCAGGCTGCTCCAACCCCAGTGTCCAGCCTGGCCTTAGGCACTGCCAGGGATCCAGGGGCAGCCCCAGCTGCTCTGGACACCCTGGGCCAGGGCCTGCCCACCCTCCCAGGGAACAATTCCTTCCCAAAATCCCATCCAAATTTCCTCTTTGTCAGTGGGAAGCCATTCCCTGTGTCCTGTCCCTCCATCCCTTGTCCCCAGTCCCTCTCCACCTCTCCTGGAGCCCCTTCAGGCACTGGAGGGGTTCAGTCAGTGATACCAACCCGGGAACCATGTAGGAATAATCCTGATTTATTTCTGTTTGCTGCCTGTGGTCTGCTTTTCTGTTGTTGGTGGGATTTGTGGAAGCAGGTAGAGAGGTCAGGCAGACAGGCTTCAAGATGGCGAAGAAGAAGGTTTTATTTACAAGAAGTTCTTTTTATACACAGTAATAAACAATTGTCTATTGGCCAAAGACAATCCACCCCCAAAGACCTATTGGTTATGGCTCGTACACCTCTAACACAAAACACAGAGATTAAGAAAGTACAGTTTATCTATATTCTCCATGAGAGAGAAAGGAAAATCCTAAACCACTGCAACTACAGCTGCCCTCCTTATCTCCCTCCATAAACACACAGAGTTCCATAGGCTGAGTACTATCCCTGTCATGTATAGATTTCAATTTCTTTACTGCCATCACTCTACCAGTCCCCTGCTTGGAATTTAATGATTATTAACATCGATTTAAGTCTCAGATCCGAGTTTTTACCCATGTCTGGACTTGGCAGAGGGGTTGTTTGTGCTGCTGATGGCAGATCAGGCTCCAACAGCTCCACTGTCCTTCTGAACAGGGAGTGACTTGTCCTGGCTATTGGTACAAAGACACAGCTAAGCCTTTAATTCCTGGGTGCATTCCAGCAGATTCCTGTTGTCCCTGCCTGTCCCTGTCCCTGCAACTCCAAAGGGGGAGCTGGAGCCAGCCTGGCCACTGGGATCCTGGAGAGCAGCAAGGCTGCCTGGGAATACCCACCCTGGGCAGGGTAACATTTAAAAATAATTAATTGTGTTTTCAGCACCCCAGTTTGGGTGTTACTTTTGGTGAGGGCACAGGGTAACATTTAAAAAACTCAGTCGTGTTTTCAGCACCCCAATTTGGGTGTTATTTTAGGTGAGGGCACAGGGTAGCATTTAAAAAACTCAATTGTGTTTTCAGCACCCCAATTTGGGTGTTGTTTTCGGTGAGGGCACAGGGTAACAGGCTGAACCTTGTTGTCACTGATCCTCCAAAACTCCAGGGGAGGCTCGAGCTTCCCATCCCAGGTGAATCTCAGCGGGGAACGACTCCAGCTGTGCCAGCTGTGGGGGAGAGTGTGTGATGGCTCGGACCCCGTGCTGGGGAGCTGGGACAACGCCAGCCCCTCGCACAGGGCTGGGGTGGGGGTGGGTCACTGGGACACTCCCTGGACAATGCTGGTTATTCCCAACGAGACACCTGGGATGGACACGGGAGCCTCAGGCAGTTGCTGATGGATGTAGGTGAGAGAGGAACCTGAACAATTAACCATTAATTAACCATGGGATTAACCATTGGCTCCGGGGATTTTTGGGATAGACTGGAGCCTGCTGCCTTCTCCATGAGTCCTCCGTGAGTCACCTGCTTTATTCAAGCCTGGCCATGGCATTGATGGACACCTGGCCTGTGGAGAGTCCAGCCAGCCCCTGATCCTCTGGAGACACACACGCCTCTGCCCTTCTCTGGGATGCAAAAGAAATTCTCTGCTGATCTCTTCTTGGAGTTCTCTTCATGGTCCTCATTACCCACAGCCCTTCCTTTCCTCTTTCCCTTCATTTCCTTCTCTCTTTTGGATCGTTTCCCTCAGCAGAGGAGCGCGTTCTGAGCTCCTCCGAGTTCTGAGCTGCTGCCCCGTTTCCCTCTCTTCTTACCACCAATATTATTTATTGAATTGACAGCTGCTGGGATTTCTTCCCTTCTGGTGTTACAGCATCATCGAGTCATGATGTGAGCTGGAGGGGACCCGCAGAGGGCACGTGGCACAACTCCAGCTCCGAAGGGCTCCAATTACAGCAGGGTGCGCAGGGCCACATCCAAATGCACTTCCATCCTGAACTGAGGGATTTTATTCATTTTTCTTTTTCCCTTCCCTTCATCTTTTGGTCAATCAGCTCAACTGTTTGTCTTTTATTAAAGCCATTCCTAAGCATTGATTAAAAAAACACCAAACCAGGACCACCAATCCATTCCTGGACTTGGAGAGTTGGCACTGGCATTCAGAGCTGCCAGCGTGTGGCATCTCTTGGCATCCCCACCTTCCTTCTTACCGCGTGTGGTGGAAGAGCCGTGTTTGTTCTCCAGCCCCCGTGCAGGAATTGCAGGGCTTTGTTTCCTCCTTTTCCTCCTTTTTGACTTTTCTTGGTCTTTTTTCTCTCTTCACCGGACCTTCAGCTCATTTCCTCTGCCCTGATGTCTCACAGCTCATTTCTGGACTTGTCTCTCTCCCGAACAGGAGAGTTCCTGATATGGAAAGTCTCCAAGATTTCCATGTGGCAAAACCCCCCAGCGGTTTTATGGCTGGACACTGCTGGCCTGCTCTGGAATTGCTGGCATCCTTCAGGATGGCTTTGACCCTTTTGTTTGGATCCTGACTCCTCAGCTTTCCTGCCTCAAACCCCAAGTTTCCCCCTTTCCCTGCAGGACCTGCCCCCATCCAACCTTTTCCCTGGTGATTTTGGCACCCCACACCCATTTATTGCACTCAAAAAAGTATCTTGAGGTTTCTTCCTGGTGCTCCCAAGCCTGGCAGAAAACTCCCAGCAAAGACCCCACAGAGCTGCCCAGGCTTTGAGAGCTTCTAGAAAGTGCAGATTTTCTGACAATAATTATATTTCCAGTATTTATTTCATTAAATTAATATTTGTCACTGAGGTCTCTGCAGGCTCTTGCTGTTTGAGGCAAGGTGTCAGTGACTCCCCCAAGAATTTCACCACAGATTCTCCCAAATCCAACAGGAGGGATGGGAATCATTGGGCTGTGTGCCTTGGATGGAACAGACATTTTCAGAGGTTTAGCTGTGTTTATAGTCATTAAAAAAAAGGAAAAAGCTCATTTAAAACTCCTGAAGCTGTGGGCAACCTTCATCTCAGTTTAATCTTGGGTTTGCTCAGGCTGAAAAAGTGGTTTAGGGTTATGTGGCAGAAGTTCCCTAACAAAGCAATTTTACTCCAGCTGCTGAATGGGCTGCCAGAGATTTAAATTCATCCACATTTTTGGTATTTCTTTTTTTTTTCCTTTCCCTCAGCCCCTGGGTTTGTAAAATCCAGTTCTTGATTCCCAAAGTCTAAAGCTCTAAATGACACATCCTTAAGGCACCTGCTAAATTCCATTGTGTCCTCAGTCGGGCTTTAATGAAATGAAATGTTTTCAGTTGTAGAATTGAGTAGAAGCTGGAACATTTTAGAGTTTTACGGAAACCATGATTTTATAACACGGGAATGACGTCCAAGTTTTTCTGCAGAAGCTGCAGAGGAAATCTTGCATTAAACAGCCAGGACATGATCCCAGTTCCCCACTGGGATTTTCACATCCTCACCTTGGACGCTTTGAAATGTCCTCCAGTCAACTCTGCAAAAGGAGGCGGCATTTGAAAGCCAATATTGTTCTTTTCTGCAGTTGGGTATTTCCAACATCTCCCACTTCCACAGGTTGATGCAGTGCGGGTAAAGGTGGCTCTGGGTAGGATTTTCTCTCCTGTCTTGCATCTGGAATTGGCATCTAAAATTCTCCCAGTGCTCTCTTCAGGCTTTCTGGGATAAATCTGCCTGAAGGAAAACTGAGGTGGCACGAGAAGTGTGTTTGGTTCTTGTTTTTCATGTGACCTGGGATTGGAACTGTGGTTTTTAGTCTGGGAAGTGACCCTGGTACTACATATTTAGAAATGAGTTGGATTTGCCAGAGAGAGTGGGGAATTGTGGGCAGGAAATAGAGAAAAATCAGCTGAATATTGGCCAAAAGAGAGCTCTGAAGATCCCTGCTCCGCCCTCCTGCTCCAAGCAGGGATGTCCCAACTCCTGGTGCAAAGTCATCATTCCCTAGTCCAGCCTCATCCTGAAAACCTCCCAGGATGGAGCATCACCTATTGCACTGCTCCAAGTTTTCCTAAATTTTCCCATCATGTCCGGGCTAAACCTCCTGCATGACAACTTGGAGCTGCTTAAAAAAAATTCCTGGGGGAATAAATCCCAAGAGAAGTAATTTAAGCTAAGGAATCTGGCATTTAACAGGGGTTATTGCCACTGTTTGCTTCAAAAAGCTCTTGAGCCTGGTCTTTATTGTCAGGAAAATGGGAATATATCTCATCTCCATGGATTTGGAGGTGTCCTCAAGTGCAGAGGATTAATCCATAGGCATCACATTTTAGTCTTCCACCGTGTGTCCTTTCTGGACAGGTTCTCAGAGACTTGGAGAAATAACAAATAATAAATAATAACGAATAAATAGTAAAGAATAAAGAATGGAGAATAAAGAATAAAGAATTTGGCAGTCTGGGAGAGATCCCTCCACCTGGGAAACTTGAAAGAGCTGAAACTCTTTGGAACACTGGGAAGGTTGGAGCTTTTTGTGCTGTTGGCTCCTTGTCCTGACACTGCAAAAAAATGAGGAAAAATTCCGATTTTAAACTCGCCCCTAGCATGTCCTTGAGCAATGCTGGATATTTTATGGATAAAGCTCCCTAAGCAGGACATCTCCAAGGAATACAGGCTCATTTAGAAAATGTTTTATCATTTGGAAGCTCTTGATGAAAGGCCTGTAATAAAGTATTGCAGTTAACCTTGTAGCCTTATTTTTCCTTTTATGGCTGCAGAAGATACTTCTCCCACATGGAGATTCCAGATTAAGGACAGTGAGAGGGTGCAAGGGAAGGATTTGACTAGTCAGGAGCTTGGATTTCGTAATGGGACAATGACCCTGTGTCCCTGTGGGAGAAGCACTGGATCACTCCACAGTTTGGGGGATCTGCAGTTTCCATCCAGGCCCAAGCTGTTATCTGCACCCAGGGCTTGGAGAGGAAAAAGGGAATTTATTTCTTCAAATCCCGGGATGGTTTGGGCTGGAAGGGGCATTAAGGATCAGCTCTTCCCACCCCTGCCATGGCAGGGACACCTCCCGCTGTCCCAGGCTGCTCCAACCCCAATGTCCAACCTGGCCTTGGGCACTGCCAGGGATCCAGGAGCAGCCCCAGCTTCCGTGGGAATCTGTGCCAGGGCCTGCCCACTGTGCCAGGGAAGGAGCTGACCAGGTGGGGATCGGTTGATCAGTGGTCTTGGAGGGTTTCCTTATTCCCTGTTTGTCTCTGGTATTTATTCAATAATACTGAAGTGCAGCTGCCGAGCCCTTCGTGAAGAAAACGGGTCAAGGGCCATTTCATGTGGCTCTGGCTGCTGATTTCTGTTGTTGCCGCTCTTCTTTTTGGAGGAAAATAATGCAAATCAATGGTTTCCTCTTCATCTGTGCTGATTTCCTGGGTTTTTGGCTTTGCCGGCTGTGAATTCCCTGATCAAGGCTGGCAGATAAGTTCCATGTGGAGGGTAGGTCTGCAAGGTTTCTACAAACTCTCCTGACTTTTCAAGGTTTAATTGAATTGTCCTTGAGTGGGATAATGAACATTTAATATATCTTAAAGATGCTCTTGTTGCCCACTGGCTGATTAAAACAGCAATGGATGGGGTGTGGTAGGGTTTTATTTCACTTTAATGGAAAAGTGGTCATTTCATACCCCTGGGTTGTTTCACTTGGGGAATAGAATTAATTATGGTCTAGTGAGACATTGGTTCATTACAATCATTCTGAATAAATTACACAAGTAATTGGCTTGAATCATTACTGGGTTTGGAAGCAAGGGGGTTTTACAATCACAGGGTCATCATTGTGTCACTCAGATTTGGGTTTATCTGTCACTTCAGACTAAACTTAAGCCACAGTTTACCTACAAAAATGCCAGTTTTAATTCCTAGAGAATATTCCTGCAGCTGTGCCTGCTCTTCCCTGCCTTTCTGGGCTGCTGGAAACACTGCAGTAAGTCATAGCAATATTATTGAGGGATTCCCAGGAGGATTGGGAATGGTTGGAATGGATTTTCCATCAGCAGACAGGGATTTCTGGGCGTTGTTCCCACCTCAGCAGCGGGAAGCCCGGGTGGGATGGAGTGACTCCCTGCAGGGATTCAAACTGGGCATGTGGCACTTGGGGATGGGCTTTAGGGGAGGACTGGGCGCTGCTGGGTGGATGTTTGGACTTGATGATCCTACAGGGCTTTTCCAACACTTCTGTGATTCCATGCTTGTCCCAGTGCCAGCGGATCCAGCTGTGGTGGGATGGCTGCAGTTACGGGGTTTCAGTCTGATTCCATACAGGACTTGGAAGCAAAGGATAAAAGGATAAGGGATGAGACACTGATCTCTTTTTCTTTCAGCGTTTAAGTCGGCAACAATAAGAATTTCAGCTGGATGTGGGAATGCCCACAGTGCATTTCCTCAGTGTGTTGTGGCAGCTCTTGGATTGAACTGGAATTCCCTTCCCAGGCAGGTGGATTCCCCGAGGGGCGGCACAAACGGAGTTTCTCTGCCCAGAGAAAAGGCAGAGCAGGGGCTGGGACAGACGGCAGCCCCCAGGTGCTGGAAAGAGAAGGATCCAGGAGCCCTTCCAGGGCCTGAAGGGGCTCCAGGAGAGCTGGAGAGGGACTGGGGACAATGGATGGAGGGACAGGACACAGGGAATGGCTTCAGATTGGATAAGGGGAAATTTGGATGGGATTTTGGGAAGGAATTGTTCCCTGGGAGGGTGGGCAGGCCCTGGAATAGAATTCCCAGAGCAGCTGGGGCTGCCCCTGGATCCCTGGCAGTCCCCAAGGCCAGGTTGGACACTGGGGCTTGGGGAAGCCTGGGACAGTGGGAGGTGTCCCTGCCATGGCAGGGGTGGGAAGAGCTGATCCTTAATTCCCCTTCCAGCTCAAACCATTCCATGATTCTCTGACTTGCAAATGTTCCCACCCCAGCACTGCCAAAGATCCCTCTGTGTGCCTGAAGGAGTCAGGAAAGCTCAGTGGAATCAACACAGGGCAGGATTTTTGCTCTGCTGAAATGGTTTTTGTGACACGGATCCTCCTGGCTGGGGGCAGATGTTTTAGGAAAGGCTGTTTGGCACTTGGAAGTGTGAACACCTGGCTGCAAACTGAGGTAAGGGTGCCACTTGTCCCAGTGTTCAGGCACACATCCCAAATCCATTTGCCAGGAAAGAAATAGCTCTTGGTTCATTTGTTTATATCATATATAGGGAATATCAAACAATCCTGGAATGGTTTGGGCTGGGAGGGACCTTCAATCCCATCCAGTTCCATGGGCAGGGACACTTCCCACTGTCCCAGGCTGCTCCAAGCCCTGTCCAGCCTGGCCTGGAACACGTAAATAGTGGAATCCTTCCTTGAAACACACATTTGGAATGTTAACACTCCCAGAAATAACTTCTATCTAAAACCTCCCTTTGTCCTGAATGCACCAGAATTCCCCTTTTATAGAAGGCTAATTGAGGAGGGATTTGATTCCCATGGAGACACTGACATCCCAAGGACACCCAGTGCTCCTTTCTGCCAAGCCTGAAAGACCCGTGGGAATATTAATATCAGGACATTTATTAGGAAAATGTCATTCTTGATTTCCAGGTCACTTTCCCAGACTGTTACAGCTCTGTATTTAAAATCCAGGGCAGGCCCAGTAACCAGAGATTTCATTTGGTTTTGTCACATAAAGCCTTGATTATTTCTTTCTTTTTACAAAATCAAGCATAGGCAGGTGGTTGTTGCATCTCTCCCTGCTGCAACTGCAGGCCAAGATGCAGGTGAAGTTACGGAAATTATTACAAATAGAAGGCAATCAAAGCATTGAAAAGACATTTTTAAGTCTCCAGGTCAGCAAATCCCTTTTTTTAAAGGATAGAAGATCACCAGATTTGGCTGCCACTCCTCAGAATACCCAATAAAGCTGATTTTTGTCTCCCACCTGAAAGTCTCGGGGTAATCAGAAAATACCCAACAAAATAAAAATGGCTATAGAGATGCTGGGTTTGAGCTGTTATTGATAAATTCCAGCTAATAATGGATTTTTCCCTTTTTTCCCCTTTGACTGATTTCTGACTTGTCTCATCTCAAATGCTTTAAATCCACCTTATTAAGAATATTGTAACAAGGTCAAGTGTGCAGCGCTGGGAAGGGGGAAAATGCATTAAAGAACTCGAATAACAGCAAATTAGGAAGCTCTGGATTGTCCTGTGGCATCATTTCAAACCCACCGGGGAAGAGCTCATTTTTTATTTCTGGCTTGATGACCTTGGAGTTTTTCTCCAAACTTAATGAATTCTGTGCTCCATGTCTGCATCAATCACCTGGATCTGTCTGATTTCCATAGGGGAAACCTATGGAAATGAGACCAAAGTTTGGATCCTAGGAAATGAGACCAAAGTTTGGATCCTATGGAAATCAGACCAAACCCTCACAGACCAAAGTTTGGATTCCCAGCTTTTCCTCTTCCTGAGAACCCCACATCCATTTACCATTGGTTTTGATATAAAACTGCATCCCTGGGATTAATAAACACAGCGTGCTCTACTGAATTTTTCTAGATTTTAATGTGAAACCAATAAAAGGTGCCGTTGGAAAAAGCTGCACTTGAAAAGCCATTTCATAAAAATCTTCAAAAATCCCCTCAGGCATTAAAATCTCACCTCCTAAAAGGGAATGAAATACAGCAGGAGGGATTTGGCTCCAAGGTTCCCCAGTTTGAGGACATGCAGCAAAAACCCCGTGTGATTTAAGCTTTATGGATATTGGGGAAACAAAACATTTCTTAGGGAACAACGATTCAGCTCATTCAGCTTTAAAAATACTGTTTTACACGTTTTTTGCTCAATATAAGCAAAATGTCCAACTCTCCAAATAGAAAATGTACCGGCTCCCTCTAATACTTTGTTTTATGCATCGTGAGCACCTCGTTAGCACTTACTGACTGCTCCTAAAATATATTTCTACTCCCGGTGGCTCCAGATGAAAGGTTTAAGCCCTGCCAAAGGTTGTACAACAAGATTTTTTTTTTTAAAAAAAGGGGCCCTTTGTGATAATTGACTGGAATATTTATGAAGCTGAGGACTCGGATCTTTCAAGGCTCTGTTGGTCAAAGAAATTCTGCTCTGTCTTTACTGCACTGGGAGTTCTGAAAGTAAAGAACTCCCAGGAACTGCTGCTGAGATTCCACCAGGGATGTAGAAACATTTAAGAAGAAAGCAAAACAACGGGAATCACCTGAAATATTTTTACATTTAAGGCCACTTATGGCAGCCCAAGGTAAAACCATGGAGCAGAAACTGGTGTATGAACTTTCATAAAATGGAGTTGCTGACAGATTGTCAGCAGGAAAACTGGAACTTCCCCATGTGGTGAAGTGGGCTGTAAATTCCGAGAGGAAGAACGGATCTATGAATTTCATCCCTTAAACACTGGCCTCGTGTTCCCAGTGATGCGGTGACAAAGAGCTTTGGGATCATGGATGTCATTCCCACCCGATTCCAGCCTGGGGCTGAGGAGCTGAAGGCGCACACGGGGTCTCCTGCTGGGATTCTTGGTGCGCAGCCAAGGATCTCCTGAAGGCTCCCTCTTGGATTTCCTTGGCCGGGAAAGGTCACAGGGCTTTCTGCAGGTGCCGAGCGTTGGGCTGGAGGAGCTGGAGAACCCCAGAGGTGGCACAGAGCGTGGAGCTGAGGTTGCCACGCGTGTCCAGGGGAAATGCGGGAGCAGCCGGGGCCGTGGAGCGCCGTTCCGCGGGCGAGGATGCGGCTTTCCGGGAAGCGGCTCCGAGGAGGGAGGGAATGGAGGCCAGGGGTGTCCGGGGTGTCCGAGTCAGTGCTGTCCCCTCCTCACCGGGCACGGGGGTGGGGGGCACTGCCAGCAATTAATGCATTAATTAATTCATCATTAATGAGACGTGTTTTACGCATTGCGCTTCTGATAGCAGCTGGTGCGCTCGGCGCTGTGCTCTTAAAGAATTACTCGTATTTAACGCACTTGTAATTAATGAGCAGTTTAATTTAATTTAATGCAGTAATAACTTTTAATATAACATTTTAATATAAACATTAAAAATAATTTTAATATAAACATTAATATAACATCCATTAAATAACATTTGATGCAGTAATAACTTCCAACTTCATGGCACGCACTTGTCATCATTCCTCGTTGCACTTTCAGGAGTTACTTTTGCCTTAAAGCTGTGCATTTGCTAGGAGTGCCTTCTTCATTTAATATCTTGCACTTGGAGCAATTAGTTGTTGCATTTAATGCTGTGTATTTACGAGTAATTAGTTTTTCATTTAATGCTGGGCACTGGGAGTAGTCTCTAATTACCTTTGTTTTTAATGCTCTGCACTTGTAGTAGTTACTTTTCTATTTAATACCATAGTTACTTGTTGCATTTACTGCCGTGCACTTACTTGTAGTAACTTCTGCATTTAAAGCCTTGCTCTTGTAGTAGTTACTTTTACCTTTAAAGCTGTGCATTTACTGGTAATAACTTCTGCATTTAATGCCTTGCACGTGTAGTAATTCCTTGTTACATTTAATGCCAAATATTCACCAGTAATTACCTTTGCATTTGATGCATTTGAATATCTAATTTCAATTTTTATTGAAAATGCTTGAACCAAGGCCACCAATTTGATTGTATTTTCCTGGTCTGTAATCATCTAAATGTAAAACAGTGACGAAATCATGTCCCTGATCCATAAATATAAAGGGACAAATGTCTTTTTGTGGCATCTTGGCTAATGGGACAAATATGTTAAGTTTTAACTGAAATTAGTGAACACCAACAAGTTTCATACTGGATTTAATGGATCAATATATTGGCAAAAGCTGGCTACAGCAACTTAATGAGGAATTCAATATTATCATTCCTCATTCTCTCTGTGTTTACCGATTTTAGGAGTTAGTAGAGATAATTATCCAGTGCTATTCAGCTGCTTCTCTCTGCTCGCTTTAAATGAGCACAATGTGATTTATCAGAGGGGTAAATTAGCACTAATACACACTTAATTCCACTCCAAATAGACTCAGAGTCAGCATTCCAGCACAGGCTGGAATACTGATGTTCTTTCCTTGTACTTCTGCTTGCTCTGCTCTAAAGATATGCCCACAAAGAGAGCTCCAAAGCAATTAAAGTTAATTAATGATGACCTCAAAGGGAGAGTGCACGTGCATCACCCTTTTTCAGGTGTATTCCTGCTCCAACACCTCCAGCCCTTAAACAGGGGAATTTCTATTCCTGACAGCACCTTTAAATCTCATTTTTTGCTTCAGTGGAAATGTAGCGTGGTGTTCCGGCCGAAATGAATGAGGTGTGTTTAGGAGAGGGGAGGTCTCTTGTGCCTGTAATCCACTCACATTTGGAATATGGAAAGGTTGGAGGGAATTGGGATAAAGTGACTCCCGTACATTTATTTTGGTGACGAAGAAAATGCAGCGCCATCTCTTAAACCCTGATGGAACCCCGAATCAGCCTGAATAAAACAAATTAAATTGATATTTTTTTGTTAGTCTTGGAATTCTAGTCTTTTATTAGCCTATATGAATGATGAAAAGAGCAGGGAAAAGCTGTGAAAGCCAGGAATTGATCCCCAAAGCGCTTGAAGAAGGCTGTATTTTTGGAAATCGGAAGTTTGCCATGGAAATAACCCTAGCAATGTTGTTTTCTCTTGCAGGGAGGACGTCAGGACAGCCAATGTCATCGCGGCCGAAGCGGTCACTTGTCTGGTCATAGACAGAGAGTAAGTCCCTCATTCTGCCTGGGGCTGCGGGGAACTCCCATTTTTACCTTTTCCAGGGTTTAACGAGAGCCTCGGATCATCCTCTCCAGAGAGGCCACTTCCTTTTGGGTGAGAAAGTCCCAGATGTGATGAACGGAGGGGAAGTGGCCTTAAATTAACTGGACAAAAGTCAGCAGTGACAACAAGAAGCTCAGAGAGAGCAAACGGAAATAAACGGGGGGACGGAATTGCTCTGGGAAGGGATCTGGTGGCACAGTGGGACACAGGTGGAGTTCACAGCACCAAAGGCATTAAAGGTGGTATCCTGGTCCGTGTGGGGATGGAGAGTCCTTGGGAGAAGGACACAGCCCTGCTGGGAGTTCCGGGAGATCCAGGAGATCCAGGAGGTCACAAGAATGAAGTAATAACCTGTTCACAAGAATGAAGTAATAACCTGTTGGGAAGCTTGAGGGAATTGGGAGGGTTTCATCCAGAAAAAAGCCGTGCCTGGATGCTCCAGTGCTGCACATCCACCTGCTCGTTGCAGTTGCTGGGATTAAAAAATGACATTAAAATGACACAAAATCACATGAAAATGGAACATGACTCCTGGGGTGGTTTTCCGGTTCAGAAGACTGGCACAGACCAGCAAAAAGCATGGATGTATCTTCCATGGGAATCTTTCCATGGGAATGTGAGAGAGAAGAATTAGATTCCTTAGCAAGATAATACTTTAATAATCTTTATACTATTAATAATCAGATAATCTAGCAAGCATTCATTCAGAGAAATAAAAAGCAATGAATAATTCACGCTTTGTTTTTTTTTCAACAGATATTTTTGGTTTTCTCTGTAAGAGTTAAAAACCCCCAAATAATATTAACTGCAGGGTCACTCATTCCTGATCATTTTTCAGGCTGTTCCTTTCCTTGTCTCCTGTGCCTTTTCCCCAGTATCCAATGCCCTTGAAATAGCAAGGAAGTACAAGTTAAATTTAAACTGATGAAGCTGTGGTTAATCTACACCAGAGATTCTATTAACACTCTGCAATTAGCAGAGTAACATTATTTATAAAATTCTTATTTATAGTGCAAGAAAAGTGACCCTATTTGTAGCCCTATTTATAGCCCAGGGCAGGTTGTCCTGTGTCCCGAATTTCTTGTCCTGGTCCTTCCCTTAGGCTGTTATTTTATAGGAATGACATCAACCTCAGGAGCCAAATTTCATGTGGAGAAAAACTACCAAGACTTGTGGCAATTTGGGAAATTGGTGAGGGAAAACAACCATTTTTTTCTATCCAGATAGAGTGAATTTTACACCTTTTGGGTTGTTGTGAAGGTTGAGTGGCACAGAGGTGGCTGTGGGAGCAGGGAGTGGCTGTTCCCTGCAGTTGGAATCTGTTCTGTGCAGCAGGAGGGGTGACATGAGGAGCTGCCAAATTTTTCCTTTTCCCAGAGAAGCTCTTTGCCTGACCAGATGGAACTGCTGGAGCAGCGATCTCCATGCTCTGGGGGTGTCCCCATCCAAAGCATCTCAGCAAAATGGGTGTTGCAGTTTCAAAAAACAAGGGATGGGAAAAGACCTTTTCCTTAACACATGGAATTCCCGGGGAATTCCAGCCTCACTGAGCAGTATCACCCATCGGCATTACCTGGCAGCGGGGCAGCTCTTCCAAATTCCTTGTAAAATCTTCCCAGGGCATCCAGAAATGGTCCCAGCTGCCACACTCCCATCTCACTAACAGAGTCGCACCTTGATGCCACAGCAAGATTTTCCTGAGGGACATGTGAGCCTGGCCTCTGGATTTGCCAACATTCCCAGCAGTTTCAGGGCTGGTTTAGCGGCTGCAGAGTTTGACAGTGAATAATCTGGGAAATTTTCTTCACAGGGATGAGCCAGGAGCTCTAGGAAAGTTGGGTTTGAGAAGGGAATTGCTTCAGCACGAAAAGAGGGAATGCTTTGCCTGGAAGTATTTCTGGAATGTATAAAATCCATATAAAATGGCCATGGGGGTGAAGCAGTGGGAGCTGGAGATGCCACGAGGGAGGGAAGTCAAACTGGAGCTCACGATGGCTCTTTAATTACCAGATGATGAAACCAGAGGGCTCTTCCAGTCCCAAAACCACCCCAAAAGCACCCAGAAAGGAGTGGGGAATTCCTTTGCAAAGTGCATTTCCAGCATCCTTTTCTGCCGTGGGAGTGAGCAGAACCCTGATCTAACAAGGAAAACAGCCTGCAGGAAGCGTTTGATGCATTCCCAAGGAATTTCCCATTATCATCAAAAGTTCAACATGGAAGAGAAGGAACCATAATCCAATAAGGAAAATGAAGTGAGAGGGTGACAGGGGTGGGGAAATGAGGGTGACAAAGGTGAGGAGATGAGGGTGACAGGGTTGAGGAAATGTGGGTGACAGGGATGAGGAAATGAGGGTGACAGAGGAGAGGAAATGAGGGTGACAGAGGTGAGGAAGTGAGGGTGACAGGAGTGAGGAAGTGAGGGTGACAGGTGAGGAGATGAGGGTGACAGGTGAGGAGATGAGGGTGACAAAGGTGGGGAAATGAGGGTGACAGCTTTGCTAAGGGACCACAGCAGGGGCAGCCTGGGCACCTCTCCCCGCTCAAGCTCTCTGCTGAGTCAGGGTTGATTTATCCAGATGTTCTTCCTGCCAGCCATGGAGTGCTCACCCAACTGGGAAACCTCAGCAAAATCCACATGGAGTCATGGGAATTGTGGGAAAAAAAAGGTCAGACGGATATCTGCCCATTTGGAGGAGTTTGGAGAAGCCTTTGGATACTCGAGGAGCCAGAGAGCTCCTTGTGCTTTGTCCAGCCGTGTCCTTCTGATCAAACATCCGCTCTGGGGAAATATTCGTGTTTTAGAGCAGCTCTCAAATGTCTTTCAGGCATTTCTATTTCTGAGCTTTTTTCTTAGAGTTCATGGACTTGCTGTCTTTAGGGCTTGCCTTGACCCTACATGATCAGGGCTGTCATTAATGAAGTTTTTCCTGTGGTGACACTGCAGGAATTCATCCCTTGGGAAAAAAAGTTACTGTGGGAGATGCTCGATGGCGTTGCCTCCAAATTGTTCCAAGCTTGGTCTTGTCAGAGCTCATCCTGATGAATTTTCAGGCTCCTTGGAGGAGTTATTAGATTTGTTCCAGAAATACAGTTGGGAAAAGTGAACCAATATGTGCTGGATGTGATGGATTGGTCCTTTAGGAACTTGGCTGTAAAAGGTCTTCTGGTAAAAACGGTGTAGACACCCCTTGAGCATCTGTTCTGTGATCAGTCTGAATAAA
The DNA here is from genome assembly GCA_013400915.1 of Pardalotus punctatus. Lineage (NCBI taxonomy): Eukaryota > Metazoa > Chordata > Aves > Passeriformes > Pardalotidae > Pardalotus > Pardalotus punctatus. The sequence continues at coordinate 33,637 of VZTX01018607.1, read as the reverse complement.
GATGCACAGACACTTCGCTGGCAGCCCCTCTGTATGGAGGGAAAACAGCAGGGAAAGCTCCAGACTCATTCCCGACATTTGGATCATCACGGGCACCCTCAGGGACAACCTGCTGCAACTTCATAATTCCTTTTTTTTTCCCCACACCTACCTCTTGGAACTGAAAAAGTGTTTGAAAGTGTTCGTGGCTGCTCCTGAACTGCAGGCATATTTGCACTGAGGTTGATTCGCGTTCATCTTTTATTTAAATGGGATTGTTTTCCCTTCCATATCATTTATTTATGGCGCTAACAATGTTTTCCTGGAGCTCGGAGATTTAGCAACGCCGTGGGTGCTGGGAAGACAAAACTGCAAATAGGGAGAGAGAGGAGCTGGTGGAGCAGAGCCAGGAGAACTCAAGGCACAGCTGCTGCTGACAGGGAGTTACAAAACTACCTGGAATTTACACCAATTGCTGGTTTTCCAGTTTATTGTCTTCTTCAGTGGCACATTCCAAGAGGATGCACTTTTTTTTAAGGCAACATTTTAAATATTTCAGCTATTTTTCTGCTTTTCCACTTTGCATTTTATGGTTTTGTCTGCGTTTCAAAGCCTGGGTTTGGTTTTTATCAGGGAGAGCTGTGAGGTGTCAGCAGAGGTTATTGGATCAGCCCTCCTGGCAATGGAAATGGGAGAAAAATAAAATAAAAAAAGTATTATCCTGGCATGACTGACCCCATATAAGATGAGCCGAGCTCTTTCAGTGGAGATTTTAGGGTTTGCTGCTCTGCTGTTTCTCCCAGTCGGAGCGAAGTTTATCCATGGAGAAAATTGGTTATGAGGAGAGAATAGAAAAATGAAAAGGCCAGGAGGAGAAAAAAAGCCGAGCAGTTTCTGATTGAATTCTTGGGGAGGTTGGGAGTGAGCCGAGAATTCAACAATGTTGAGATGGGCAAGAAAAAAGGGATTCGAGAACTTTGATATCCACATGTCTTAATATTAAAAATATTAATATTAATGTTCATAATTACCTGGTTGAAAATCTCTAGCATGAGTTTATGTGAGAGCAAAGGCGTTTGTGCCTTCTCTTCCTCATTAATGGATTCATTAATTTGCTTTCCCTGTGCTGCATAAATGATTGCCTTGATTGTGTGATTTCAAACGTAATGAATTAAGCGGAGTGGAAGCCTGGGGGAATTGGTGCGGGCAGAGGGTATTTCCTGGGCAGGAATTCCCAGCAGAGAATCCCAGGATGGGTCAGGCTGGAAGCCAAATCCTCCTTGAGAAAGATGTTAAATATCCCCTTCTTATTCCTAAAGTCAGAAATGTGGCCCTAAATAGCGATTTTTTTTTCTTTATTTTTTAAAAAATTTTCCATTCATCTTTTTGTCAACTTACAGCAATTCCTGTACTCCAGCTCTGTGGTTTGTGCCTCAGGAGCACAGAGGAGCCGGAGGAGTTGCAGGGTTTTCATTTGTGAAGCTGTGGCCTTAAGGCAGAGATCAGTCAAGAGTCTCTGGTTTGCAGCAGTTCATCCTTTCAAATTTCTCTTCCTTGAAAAAAAAAGAAAAACCTGTGTGGGACAGAGCCACTGGAAATATTGGAGTTGGATAGCTGGAACGTAGCTTTGCACCTGGAATGTTTTTGTTTGAAGGCATTCACTGGTTTCAGTTATCAATTTCTAGTTTTTCATGGAATCCCAGAATGGTTTGGGGTGGAAAGGATGTTAAGGATCATCCCATCAGTGCTGGACCTGGCACTGCTGGGTTACTGCTTGGACTGGGTGATCTCCAAGGTCTTTTCCAGCCTCGATGTTGGTGGGATTTTCCTCTCAAAGTGTCCTTTGTCTCCACAGCTCCTTCAAGCACCTGATCGGGGGCCTGGATGACGTCTCCAACAAAGCCTACGAGGATGCAGAAGCAAAAGCAAAGTAAGTGTCTGCTCCTGGTGCTCAGCACGAAGCCTCCAAACTTGTGTTTGTGGGTGGTGCAACCCCTGTAATTCCCAAAAAACCCCTCCTTGTTCTCCACACAATGATGGAAAATGGCTTTGAAAGGAGAGATTCCTGCTCGGGCTGGAGGAATTCTCCTCCTCGTGTCTCCCACGAGCACAGAGCTGGGTTCCTCTGCTCAGTGCCCCGAGCCAGGCTGTCCCAAGGTCCTCCTCAATCCCAATACCGGAGTCCACGGAGCATCTTCCAAAAATCCTCTTGAAATCTTGGGAGGTGAGAAACTCCAGACCTTGGAATTGCATTGGAGGGAATTTCATTTCTTTAGAGAGCTCTGACCTTTCTCAGACACTTTCACACAGCAAACATACTTTGAGACCAAGGATGGGCGGTGGAATTTGTCATTTTTGGGATAAGAGCTGGAGCTGCCTTGATGTGAAGCAATATATTCATCTCAAGTCCACAATGAATATTCATTCCTGTCAGAAGGGAGCTGTAGTGCATTAGTTCAAAATATTTTTTTAAAAGCCCACTTTTCATTCGTTCTTGAGCGACGATTTGATTTTAATCTGAAAGCCTCGAGCTCTGATTCCCTCCCAACGATTCAAGCTTTTCAAGAGGATCCTGTTCTGCTCAGAGAGATGCTCAATAGCAACCAAGTGTGATTCAAAGGCTGAAGTTGTTGAAAAGAAAATTACATTTGCCCTACACAAAATTTCTTTACTTTTCTTCCCTCTCAATTAGTTTGCTTTCCTGGGGATTTGTTTAATAGCACGTTAAGGAGGGGGAGAGGTGTTTTCTCAAAGTCAAATGCTTGGAATGACTGCCTAAATTGAAGATTCCAATTAAGTTATACATAGAAACTTCTCATTAAACCAGGGGGGTTGGAATAGCATCTGCTAAAGGTATTTGGCACCTCTGTGGAGGGAAAGTGAGAAGCCCTAATTAGTTATTGATTAAAAATAACCCTTGGTTTGTTTCAGAAACTAGGTATCCATCTCAAAATTCTTCATTCTGTGAGCAAAACTTGTTAATCCTGCAAAATACCCACAGGTTTCTCTGTTCTTATCTTTGAGTGGTATTTGAAATATTATATTTAATTCATTTTAAGGTGCTGAAAGGGATGCATTTTAGTTTGGAATAATATTTTCCTGCCCCAGATCTAACATAAGCTTCCTCCTTAAAAAAAGTTCCATAAAAAAGGTTAGATTCCCTAAATTCTTGTTGACCTAATAACAGAAAAAACCATGAAAGACTATAAACTTCCTTTTCCATCCCAAAACCCAGGAATTCTGTGCATGGAATGCTTCAGACAGATGGTTCCAGGTACCCCAGGCTCGTTCTATTTTATACTAGTTTCTGAGTGTTCCTATTTGGGTTATATTAATTTCTGTCAGAGCAAAAGGGAGGAAAACATTGGGAATAAAACTGGGGAATTTTGGGTTGGGTCATACACAAGGTCGAGGTCCCAGAAGGTTTTTGAAGGTGGCCCCACAACCCATCAGCACCAAGAAAAACGTGCCCTTCCCACATCTATAATTTTAAGTTCTATTCTTGGGTATTTATTATCCCAGGAATGTTTGGGGTGCAGATTGAGGAGATTNTATTCTTGGGTATTTATTATCCCAAGAATAGAACTTGGGATAATAAATACCCAAGGATGGTATTGAGGATGGTTTTGGGAGTTTTAGGATCTCAGGGCCTGTGCTGGTGCCCTGTCACTCCAGAGCAGGGGTGACAGTGACATTATTGTCACATTTTGCCTCAGACAGAGCAGGAAGGAGCAGTGTTGTCTGCCTGGAAAAACATCCCAAAAAAAGGAATGCTCTATTGAAAAATGGAGTATTCAGCAGTGAAATGCCTTATTCCCGTTTGCTGGGCTCCTTGAAAACCAGCAGAAAGATGGAGAGAGGAGGCAAAAGAGGCAAAATTCCTTGGAGAGTGGCACCACAGGAATTGTGAGCCCTTCCAGAAAGTTTTGGTGTTCCAGAGTTACCTGGTGAGGTAAAACTTCTCGGGGAGAGAAGTCTCCTTGGCAGCAATTTAACCTGGATTGCTTTCCAAGCTGCAGTTAATTAGCTCCAGCTAATTGTCCTTCAAGGGCTTCGTTTTTTTCCGAGGGGAGGTTTGCGAGAGGGAAGAACTCGGAGCAGAAAATGCGGCCAGGCTTTGAGGCTTTACACAAATCCCATGGAGAGGTTTTGCTCCTGTTTTCTTTCGCTCACGTCTCCTTTGTCAGAGCTCGGGGCCAGCTGGGAAAAGGCCTTGGGATGGATCCTGTGCATCAAAGGGATCAGGATGATCAAGGCCGGGTTGGACAGGTGGAAGGGGTTGGAACGAGATGGGCTTTGAGGTCCCTTCCACCCCAAACCGTTCTAGGATTGTAAATGCGTACAGAATCAGTGGCACTGGGGTTTTTTCCCGTTTCCATGCTGGAGCACATCCCTGGAGTCACAGGGCATGGCTGAGAGGACAGGCAGCAGTTACAGGCTGGGAAGATCTCTCCGTGTGTCCGTCTGTCCTCCAGGTCTGGAGGAGCTGAACTATTTATTGAGCTGGTTCTTATTTTAGAGGCGCTTCCCTGCTTTTTGCCACCTTGGGATTGGCAGTTCCCTCTAGGGTCCATCCTTTGTGTTCCCTCTCTTAAATCAGCAATCACCGTCATGTCATCTGTGAGACCATCGCTTTAATTGCAGGGGATAATTTTAATTATAGGATTAGGCAGACAGTGATATGAATTATAACATTCTGCTCCTCAGATGAATGCCCTGCTCAAGCCTGGGCTCTGTGCTGTTGCTCCAGGCTCTCTGCAGGGAGAGGTTGCTCTGATTGCACTTTTCCCTTGGTTTTTTTCCCATTCCAGCTGTGCTGCAGCCCTGGGGGAGTCTGGCTGGGTACTCACAGCCAAAACTGGCTCCTTTTAGCAGGACTGGAGCAGACAGGGACCTCTGTGATGCCTTTCCCTGTCCTTGCAGCTCTGGCCCAGAGGCCTTCATCCTTCTGGAGCTGTGTTTGAATGAAGAGCTTTGTTAACAGCTGGACTCAGAGATCTGAGAGCTCTTTTCCAACTGAAATGATTCTGTCCAAACCTTGTGTTTCGGTGGCCTGAGATGGCTCTTTTTTCACCTTACACCCTCTCTCTCACTCCATTTATTAACAAAGCATCCCAGGACTTCATTGACTTCATTTTGCTGCAGAGGGTGGTAATTAATATTTTTCCATATTTTTATACCTATAGAAATGAAACAATATAAAACTACAAAGATATCTCTTAAAATCCAAAATGGGAGCTGCCGGTTCAAGAGGATGATTGAATGTGAGGGTCTGACTTGGTGCTGGGCTGGAAAACTTGAGCTGAAATAATCCACCAAGGCACGGGATGTCATTTTTCCTGCGAGAGACAGCATTTCCTGACTTCCCAGAGCTTCCCCTTCCGTGTCCCTCGTTCCCTGAATGAGGGGCCAGCTGGGATGCAGCTCTTGCCTCAGCTGTCCGTGGTGCCAGACTGGGGAGAAATCCCGTGGGATGTGCAGAAAGCTGGCAAAAAGCTCCTCAGGGCTATAAAAAGCAGAGGTTGCAGTCATTTCTTTTAAGCTGTGTAAATAATTAAAGCCCTGCTCCTCCCTGGTGAGGGCTGTGAGGAAGCAATAACTGATTGTCAATCCCTGCTCTGTTTGTGTCAGCTGGAACATTTGCTCTTCAGAAAAACTGAGACTTCAGCCGGCGTTATTTGGCCTCTAATATGGAAGAGCTTTTTCTCTTTCTGCCAGAGAATTTTGCTTTTCCCAGCATCCCGCCTTCAGTAATTTGTATTTTCATCCCAAAGCCACTGGTAGTTTGTATCCAGCTCTATCAGGTTTTCCTGATTGCTGTAATAAATAGGGGTGGAATTAGAAAAAACCATCTCAGAAATCGTTTGAAAATGGGATCTGATAATGGGCTGGGGCAGATGGCACTTGGTGGAAAAAAGTCAGGGCCTCTGAAGCAGGCTGCTGTTCCATTTGGTGATGGAATTGGGGCTGTCCTGTTTGCTTTATGGAATTAGGGCTGCCCTGAGGGAGGGAAAATGCAGCAGGAATCATCCTGAGGGTGACAAACTCCAGAGGGAGCAGAAAAGCAAAGTTGATGTGTCCATGTGCGTGGCCATTCCAGCTGCACATGGTGGGAGCACTTGATGGTCTGGGCCTTGGAAATATCAGCCATTCCTTTGGCGTGGATCTGAGTCCTCCTCTCAGGGAATACTTTGCTAATCCCAGCGCTTGGAGCTCAGTGTGGCTCCGGCTCGGTGCTTTAAACAGAAACCTTGGCCGGCTTTGGGGCGGTGTTGAGGCAAAGGCAGCATTAAGACATTTCTGTGCACCCCTGGGGGTGTGAATTTGTTGTCCAGCACATTTTGGAGCTGTGCTGAGGATTTATCCAAACAGCTTTGTAAGGATTGCACTGCTGGAAGTTGGGCTATTTCTGTCCCGCTGTCATTGGCTGACTTCAATGACAGAGGGGCACTTGAACAAAGTGTAATAGGAATAAAACTTAGGGATTCTGCTGCCACAGGGAGTCACTGGTTTTTGGAACTGCTGGGAATGGGTGTGGGATCATTTTTGGCTTTCCCAGCGCTGGAGTTCCCTGCTAGCCCGGTTCTCCTTGGTTGTACCTCAGCAGCTCCTATGAGCTCAAACCCCACTTTTATATCCAGGGATTTGTAAGGAAAAGGAGAGAAGGAGATGGAGAGCCAGTGAGAGGTGAAGGGCATGGGGATGGGGCTGGTACCCGGGGAAAGTTTGGGAGGAACAGATTTGGGCTCCAAGAGGGAAGCACAAGGGCAGGAGGTGGGACAGTGTTGTCTCCCCACTGTCAAATTGTCTTGGCAGAGCTGGAAAAGATAAGGAAGTTGCCAGACAAAGAAATTTCTGCTCATTCGATGAAAAACTTGCCAGGCCAGGATTTGATGGGAATATCAACAAAGTTTGGAAATGCTGGCTGGTGGTTTAAACTGCAGGGAGAGGGGCAGGAGCAGAGGGTGGAGGTCCAGTATTCCCAGGGAGTGAACAGTCCTTGTTCTCCCTGCAAAGGTCTGCGAGGGTGAGGCCCAAACCCTGCGCATTTTCATTCCGTTCACCCCTGGACATTTCCTTCAGTTGACCCCTGGGACAGAAATTATGTCACATTGGAAGTTGCAATTCAATCACCCAAGTGTGAAATGGAAGAAATTTAATCCCACTGGCAGTGAAAAACCCAATGCAGCCTGAGCTCCAAAGCTGCTGCCAACGCCTCCGTCCCGCCCATGGCTGAGCCACGGAAACAAACCTTTTCTCCTCTTCCCTGGGAAAAAAAACACTGAACCCCTTTTCCTGAGGGCTCCAGCTGCTTTCCTTGCACAGCTTCCAGTCTAAATGTAGTCCCCATTCCACTCAGGATTTCTACCCTCATCTCATCCTCACCTGGAGAGCCCTTTCCACACCTGAAGGGGCTCCAGAAGAGCTGGAGAGGGACTGGGGACAAGGGATGGAGGGACAGGACACAGGGAATGGCTTCCCACTGCCAGAAGGCAGGGATGGATGGGATTTTGGGAAGGAATTGTTCCCTGGGAGGGTGGGCAGGCCCTGGCCCAGGGTGCCCAGAGCAGCTGGGGCTGCCCCTGGATCCCTGGCAGTGCCCAAGGCCAGGTTGGACATTGGGGCTTGGAGCAGCCTGGGACAGTGGGAGGTGTCCCTGCCATGGCAGGGGTGGAATGGGATGATCCTTAATGTCCCAAAGCACTGCAAACCATTCTGGGATTCTAGGAAGGATTCTAGGCTGGGTCTCTGCCTTCCCTGCTCCCGGCCATGGGGCCCACAGGATGTGACATTCCCATCTTTGGGATCACCAGGACGGGCTCAGCCTCCCATGACAGTAACTTACACCAGAACACCAACCAATGGAGGTTTATTTCCAAAAAAAACTGCTGCTTCCAATATTGTTTATAGATCCTGAGAAACTGCCACCGTATGATTTTTTTTTTCCCCATTTGCTTGTTTGCAGCACTTGGAATCCCAGAATGGTTTGGGTTGGAGGGGACCTCAAAGCCCATCCTGTGTCACCCCTGCCATGGCAGGGACACCTCCCGCTGTCCCAGGCTGCTCCAAGCCCATCCAGCCTGGCCTTAGACACTCCAGGGATGGGGCAGACGCTGTTTAGGGCATCCCAAACCCCACACCGGGCAGCACACTCGCTTTTCCTTGGCTGTGCTCTGCTCCACTCACATGGATTTGCCCTCAGTTGCATCTGCTCCATTTTCTCAGTGCCTCACTGAACACTCCATGAAATGATGTGAGAAGTGCTGGCTCTAAATCTTTAAATCATCGGGGAAAAAAAAAAGGAAAACTGTTCTCATGATTTAGCTGATCCCACAGCTTCTGCTTAGGTATAACAAGATGAAACATCAAAAACATAGATAAGATGAGATTGTGAGTATGTGAGAAAGCTCAGTGCCTGTAAACCTTGAAAGAGGAGATCAGAGCCTGATCCTGGCCCATTATGTTGGGCATGAATGTAAAACTACCTGGAGCTTTTTAATGGGGCTGTTGTTATTAAATTTCTGGTGCGAGTTGAAAGCCCCTCATTCATGGCTGTATTTAAAATTCCTTTCAGTGATGGCAGTGAGGTGTGCCTGGCTCTGTCTGCTCAGCAAACCAGCACAGGGAGGTGTGTTTGAGCCCGGCTTTGCCATCTCTTCGTTTCCTGTCCTTTTCCCATACAATTGCTCTGCGGAAAACATCAAATAAAATCATTTATTGATCACAGAGCAAGGGATCAGAGAGATGCCGTGAGCTCCAAACTGTGCAAACTGGAATTTGCTCAGCTGTTCATGATCTGTGTCAAACAACTGTGCCCTGCCCTTCCAGAGCTGCAGGTCCCGGTGCTGATCTTAGCTTGGGATTAAACCTCAGGCTTTGCCAGACCCGGGCACATCTCCAGCCCAAGGCTCTTCCTCAGCAAGGCGCGCTCCTGGCATCCTGGATCCTTATTCCTCCATCCCTCTGGAGGCTGCGCCTGTGCAGGGGGGATCTCATTCCTCGTGGAATTGCCTTTGGGGAGCCGCGATGGGAGCGGGGCTGGCAGCGCTCCAGGCAGCGCTGGGGCTCCTGGAAGCCACCAGGAAAAGCTGCCAGGGAGTCCCTGCAGGTGCGGGGTTGGCACCAGTGAAAAATCCACCAGGGCATGGCTGCTTTGGAACATCAGCCGTGCCCCGAATCCCCCCTTCCCAGCCTGCTATCCCATTGCCTCCGCTCAGGAAAACGAGGAGCTCAGCTCTGAAAGTGTTTTACCGAGCCCACAGCTCCACGTCAGCGGTTTTAATAACGATGCAGGAGCTGAGCTGTCAGATTTTGCATCTGGGTCGGATTCAGACGGGAAAATATTTAAGAGTTGAGCAAGTGCTTAATGAGGACGTGACCTCCTGCTTGGAAAAACTGCAGATCCAGGAGAAAATGCTGCTCCAGGGTTTCTGCTCCCTGCTGCTCACACGTGCCCTCGCTAAGTATTGAAGCTGACATTTAAAGCAAAATGGATTTGCTTTCATATTTTATGGTCGCAGCCTCTGCAAAGCGTAAAGTCCCGCAGGAGTGAACCTTCCACCAGTCACAGACCGCACTCAGCACCTCCCAAAATCCCCCTGAAAATTCAGTATCATCAGCTGCTTTTCTTCCAGCCAGCTGAAGCTCTGGTCATTTCAATTTCCTTTCGGTGAGCTTGGTTAACAGAAAAGCAAAATGAAGAATATTTCCTTCTCTTCCAGTCAGCGTCAGCCCTTTGGAGAAAGTACAACAAGGGTGCCCAAGAATGAACACTCCTGGGATATTTGTAAATGGGCATTGAAAGTGTCTCTAGGGGGAAAAAAAAAAAAAAATCATATTTTATTATGGCCTCCTAGAAACTCTCCAGAGCTTGGAATAGTTCATAGTCCCAGCAGTGTCTCTTTCCCCTTCCCAGTGTTCTTGTTAGGAAGAATCCTACTGTGCTGTTGGAATCAAATTGGGAATTTCAAAGTGATAATTTTCAATCAAATTGATAATTTTCCTGAAGTCCATAATCTTTAAAAAAAACCCCATTCACTGTTAAAAAATAGAATTATCCAGGAACCCCTTCAAGATACATCCAAAAACATCTAGAGCTGGAAGAAAGCATCCAGCCAGCTTTTTCCTCAGAAACCCGTTTTTACAGTGCTTTTGACAGAGAACTTCCATCTTTGTGCCAATATTCACTTCAAATTATGAAGTGCACCTGAGAAGGTCCTAAATGAGTGCTTGTCAGCCCCTTCCCACCTGGCAAAGCTCCAGGCTTGAGGGATGAGAATCCAGAGTGACTTGGGGTGATTTGGGGGTCTCAGGATCAGACCTGCAAACGAGTTTTGCTGCCTCCAAAAATGAATAATCCAGAAAACAGCTCTGTTTCAAAAAGTGGGATCAACCTCTTTGATTTAGGGTGATTGGGGAAGTCAGGATCAGACCTGCAAATGAGGAGATGGGGTTTTGCTGCCCCCAAAACTCAATAATCCAGCAAACAGCTCCGTTTCAAAAAGTGGGATCAGCCCCGTCCCTGTGACTCTGGGCGTTACCATGTGTGTGCCATCTCTTTATTTGATAAGGAGCAGCCTTATCTGGCTTTGCCATTAGAAAAGGCCCATGCCCAGTGCCCATTTTTGATCTTTATTTGTCTGATAAAACACAACATTTCCAGCTTGGACCTGTTCATTTGTATTTTACACTCCTGCTCTTTACTCTTGGTTTCTATGGGAACCTGGGCTGTTACAGCAGTGGAGAATAAAGAGATGAGGAGAAGTCTTGGAAAACAAAACTCCGTTTCTCCACTGAATTGCCTGGCACAAACACTCAGCTTAGAGCCAAATAAACTGGGAAAGGAGCAGTCAAGGCAGGAGGGTTGATAATAATCGAGTCTTTCTTTGCTGAAACATCTCTGTTATGCTTTTCTACTTGGAAAATCCAGGTGTGCTGCTGAAAAGTTGGCATTGAGGAGGAGACAGCAGGTTGTGGTGCTTGGCTTTGTGGCTGTTGTAGTGCAGAGTGCTCTGGTGCAACTCAAAATCGGATCAAAATTCTGGCGGAATTGATTCAGGCTGATGAGGTGGAAAGGTGGTTCGTGCGCAGGTCTGTCCGTGAGAAACACCCTCCAGGTCACCCACTGCAGGTCTCATTCGGGATCTGCTGCTTCTCTCCGTGATTAGTGCAGATGAGCTGAATAATGAGCAGGAAGGAATTAGGAAAATGCCCTTAAGGACAGTCCTTGTGGGAATTCTGGACAAGACGCTGGACTGAGGCTTGGGCTCGATGATGTGAAGGGTTTTTTCCAACCGCCATGATTCTGTGTTTGCGTTTCCATCTGCTGTGGAAAGATGTGGGTGCAATACTCTGGATGCAGAGTGTCAGCAAGGTGAGGATGAATTTTACATTTTTCAGCAGGTCTGTGTTTCAGATCCAGCAGGTTTGGTGAACTTGGCGAGGATATCAGCAACAACAGGGCTTTTTAAAGGGTTGGACCCAAGCAGCTGGGGCTGCCCCTGGATCCCTGGCAGTGCCCAAGGCCAGGTTGGACATTGGGGCTTGGAGCAGCCTGGGACAGTGGGAGGTGTCCCTGCCCATGGGATGGGTGGCTCTGGATGGGATTTAAGGTCCTTTTTTTAAAAGCCTTTTTTCCCGGTCCTTGGGCTGAAATTGGCTCATCCTCCCATCCCTGAGTGCAGGAGAGGGGTTTGGAGCTTTGGAAATGCCATGACTGCTGTCAAAAGGCCTTGTGCAAGCCTTGCAGAAGCCTCAAAATGCACCCTGCTAGAAAATAGACAGAGAACTGCGTATTTTGTGCCTTAATGAGCTAAAACACTGGCACCTACTTAAAAAGCCGATTTAGATGTAGTCCGGGGGGATGCAGACATTCCTAATCCCCACGGATGGCTTAGAGGAGCTCTGCCCCCCTGCCTCGCCTGGTGTTAATCAGGCTGAGGTGCCTGACAGCAAAATCTCCCGGAATTACATTTGTGCGGCGCAGAGCTGAGTTCAGGCCTTGTCTGATTCGTTTGCAGGCAAAGGGAAGCTCGTTTGAAACCTCCACTGCTAATTCCAGGAAAAGAAGTAGGCATTAAGGCTCTCCTGGGAGTTTCGAGTGACAGCAGAGCCATTAGCAGACAGGAAATGCAGGAAGATGATCCTTACCAGAAACCGCGTGTTTGGCTGTGGAGTTCAACCCCAGGAATCATTCTTTACCCCTTGGTTGAGGGTTTTTAAATATTTCTGGGTCTCTGCATCCTCTCAGTGAGCAGCAGGTCGAGTTTGGGTGTTTACTGAGGATGCTGAAAGGGGGAGGAGTAAAACCTACTCAGAAAGGAAGAGATGATCCCTTCGAAAAGAGACACGGACTTTTGGAAAGGTTTTTGTGTAGTCAGACCACGAGGTGATACTGGGAAGTGAGGGCCTTTATAAAGAGTCTCCATCTTTCTTGGGGAATCCCTTCAGGATGTCAGATTGTCACAACCAGGTCACCCCTGCTGTCCTCTCCAGGCTGAACAACCCCAGCTCTCCCAGCCTTTCCTCCCAGCAGAGCTGCTCCATCCTCTGCTCATCCTGGAGCCTCCTCTGGCCTCTCTCCAGCAGCTCAAATCCTTGCTGTGATCGGGATTTTGTCTGGATTGATCCCACAGAGGGATCATCCCCTTGGGAGGGCGAGGTTTCTGCTGGAAAAGCACAGGAGGGTGGGTTTGGTGTCCTTCCCCTGACACCTTTCCAGGAGCTCCTGTGAACCCTCCCGAGGCTGCCAGAATATTCCAGGGAATATCAGCACGTGCTTGCTCTGCTTCTCTGTGTGATTCCTGTGCTCCTGAAGAGAAAAATGGGCTTTTGACCTCACATCCCACAGGTGATCTGTCCTAGGCTAAATCTCCAGTGTATCTTCATTTTCCAGATCAGGTAATGGACCTGGGGAGATGAAGCAAATTAACCAGAATTCAGAAAAAAACACCTCTGACACCATCCTGCTCTTTCCCATCTTCAAGGAGCTAACATGGGGTCATTATAGCAAACAGCAAGAAAATTGTGATGGTTTTGGCTTTGGTTGTGAAAGAATTAATCTGTGAAACTCAGGTGTTTAAATGTGGAGAAGAGTTCCTCGAGCAGGGCGTGTTCAGTGTTACCCTGGATATTAAACATTCAGATAGTAAAAAAAAAAATGGATTTTAGTGAAATCATCTCTCCCTTTACTAAATACATCTCAGAAATGCTGAATTGTGGGCAATTTTCAGGCTGGAGAGTCCCAGCTTGCTCAGTCATGACTCCTGTGGTGCTGTAATTTTTATAAAGCCAGGCTGTTTTCCTGCTCCTTCCCTGGTGATCCCTGGCATTCCATCCTTCTTCTTGCCCCTCAGCATGGAGCTGATGCCTCCTGGGACTGTCTTGAGGGGAGCCACCATCTCAGAGCCTGGGTTTGCCATTGGAAGTTTGAGTTATTTTTTTCTATCTCTTCTTCATTTCATCTTTATTGGAAGAGCAGCAGGGTGCTTCTGCCGGGTCCTTCCTGAGGTCCTTCTGCAGCAATTTTTGCTTCACTCTGTTCCTTTTCTGCCGCTCTGAGTGGCTGAATGTCCACAGAAACCTCACAGGAACTTTTATCCATCAGAATTTCGACTCCATCAGGCAGCAGCAGCCCCAGCACCGCACCCTGCAGGGTCACAGGTGGAGGCCCCCGCTCTCCAGAGCAGTTCTTGCTCCAGGAGAAGAGCTTTCCTTTTCCCCCTGGCAGCTTCGTGTCTTTAGTTGCCTCTGCTGGGGAACGTTGTGAGGGAACTTTCGGGAACCACACAACCTCTGCCGAGCACATCAACCTGATGTGACCCCTTCAGGAGCCTCAGTGTGTGCCTTTATGAGAGACACTAAATCGGTTTGTTCTGTTCTTGATGAGAGTTTTCACTGATAAAGATACAGAAAATACAGGCCAGAGGTCCCCAGCTCAGCTCTGCAAGACTGTCCCAGAATCCCAGAGTTACTGAGGCTGGAAAAGCCCACGGAGTCCCAGCCGTGCCCGATGCCCACCTTGTCCCCAGCCCAGAGCACTCAGTGCCACCTCCAGCCCTTCCTTGGACACCTCCAGGGATGGGCACTCCAGAGCTCCCTGGGCAGCCCCTGCCAAGGCCTGAGCACCCTTTCCATGCAGAAATTCCTGCTGCTGTCCACCCTGAACCTCCCCTGGCGGAATTCCAGTATATCCGTGCTATCTCCTGCTGCTTGATGTCAGGAAATGAGGGGACTCTGGAGAGCTGCAGGTGATGCAGGGGAGGCATTGCCGTGGGGACAAACTGGGAATGCTGCAGTTGCTTGATGAAAATAATTAGAATTTTTTTAAAATACGGAGCTGCTCATAAAAGCAGGACAGAAACCGAATGAGAGCACACGAATGTCCCCAAAGGCCCGGCCTCGCTAGAGCTGTTTAAGGATGTGTGGCAGTGAGTTGTCCCTGGAAACGTGGGATATTCCTGCCCTCCAGTGGAAGCAAGGGAGAGTGCTGGATAAGGAATGGGAGCCCGCGAGGGGATGCCGAGAAACCCTCGGGAAGCTCCTTGCTTTCGACCCGCTGAGCCCCCCCGGTGCTCTGTGCAGAGCTGCCTCCCTGCCTGTCACTGGATTTTGCAGGAACTGCTCCAAGGAGATGCCGTGTGAGATTCCCGAGTCGTTGGGAACGTGGTTCTGAGGGGATTTTGGGGAGAACTCAATGGTGCAAGTCACGCTCAGCCCCGGGGATGGCACAAACCCTGCTCCAGAATGAGTGCACGGAAGGTGTTTTAGGAACCGCTGTGCTCCGTGGGAAGAGAGGGAATGATGTTGAGCCATTGGGATGCGCAGGGTTTGGTGCCTGGATTCCCACAGGAGCCGGCTTGCCTCCCTTTCCCAGCCAAGGAGGTCAAAAATCCTGGGAGTTCAGGTGGTTTCTTTAGTTCCTTGTTTTTCTAATCCCTTCCCGATTAGCACATCAGAATATCCCAGTGTTGTCAGAGCCCTTGGGAGTTTCTCCTGCGGCAAACTTGGGATGAGCAGAACTCTGCTTTTTCCTGGCTGCCATGTGCTAAACAAAGAAATAAAGGAATGAATGCCTGATGAGAACTCCCTTTGATCTGGGGGAGACAAGCTGGAGGATGGAGCAGCTCCTGTCCCACCACGTCAGACACAAGCAGCTGCCGGGGCAGCCTGGGAAACAGCTCCGGGATTTAATGCTGGTGGGTGTGAAAATAAGGGCCTGGTGTGTCCCAGTTGATCCCAGTTCTGTGCACGAATTCGGCTGGAATTGCCAATACAGGAGTGGCCTCAGTGCATCCAGCTGTGTCCTGTCCAGCAGGGATCTGGGTGGGGGACAAGGACAAAGAGGTGATTATTGATTTATTGACCGGGATCCTCCGCTCTCTGGTGATCTGGGACTCGGGCACTTCCTGCTGCCGATAGATTTTAGCATTCCTTGGTGGGCTTCTCTTCCCTGAACCTGCCCAGCTGCTTTCCATGGCACACCCTGCCCTTTGCAACTCTGGCCATCTCCTGCCAGACTTGTCTCTTCCCCCAGCACGGGATCCGGTCCAGGTCCGTGCTCCTCACCGTCACTTCCCCGTGCCTTTTCCAGCCTTTCTCCTTAGCTTTTGAGCTGAGGGGGTAAAGGTGCGTGAATGACCATCCTCACCTGCTCATGTGGGATTCCCCCCCCCCCACTTCATTCCTAAAGGATTTCAAGTGTAGGTATGACCTTGTCCCTTGTTGTCTCTAATTCCTTGTGTCGTTTGTCACCTCAGGCCTTTGTTCGTTGCTTTTGGTGATTTCAGCTCCTTGACCAACGTTGTCATTTTTTACTTCTTCTCCACCGTTTTCCAGTTCATCCCTAAAGATGTTGAGCAGGAAGGATCTCAGCACTGCTGGCCTCCCTCCATTGGGGAAATGAGCCACACGTTTCCTATTTGGAGCTTTGTTTGAATCAATGCACAGACCTTTGTTAGATCATTCCTTAAGAGCCTTTCAAACCTTGTCAGATGCCTTTAGGAAACCCAAGCCAAACGTATCCAGCAGATTTCTCCTTCCCGTGTGCCTGGGGACTCCTTAAAAGAGCCCCAGTAGGCTTGGGAAGCCCCTTGGCTCTTCCCCAGAGAGCTCAGGTTTATCCATGTGTCGGATTCTGTCGGGATAGATGTCGGTTTGGGGCAGCACAGGGCTCTGGATCCCACCCCAAAGCCACTTCCATGCTCCAGGTTCCTCAGAAGTGCTGCCTGAGGACCCTTGGTCACCTTGGGTCCCCTGCTGCCCCTTCAGTGGGGTCCCTGGGAGCTCCCCTGGGAAGGAAGCTGTGCTGGGAGGGTCTCCCTGAGACCTCCCGGGCTGAGCCCAGGGGCAAAAGGTGCCCTGAGCTTTTCTGCCATGGCTTTGTTCTCCTCGGTGGGCTCTTCCCAGAGGGGCTTTGTGGGGTCTGTGCTCAGCAAGGGTTTATTATTTGCTTTTAAACCTTTTGAAGTTGTTATTTGCATTTTTTTTCCTGTCTTATGATGTTTTTCCTTTCAGCTGGACGGGATTTGGTTCTTTTTTCTTTCCTCTTTCTTGATTTGTTTGAAACTGCTTCATATTTGAAGGGTGCTCTTGCTTTTCATGTCCTGGCTCCTGCTGCCACTCAGCCACTCCAAATTCCTTCTGGCCTCTCCCAGATCCACACTGGGTGGGTTTGCTGCGTCCAGATACCCACGTGCTACGGCTGAGATTTAATTCCCCTCATCAGCTCTTTCAGCTGCTCTTTGAATTCCCTTTGGGGACCTTTTAAGTGGTGCTTTTATATTCTCTCATTCTGCTGCCTTTCCCTGACTTTTGCCAGGGAAAGGCCTCCATTATTTGTGTGGAGTTGCTGAACTCTTCCTGCCCCGGCAGAGCCCATCCCATGTGGAGCCCAAAGGACCTGCATGGCCCAAGGTGGTGATTCTGCTTTCCAAAGCGATGCTCACACAAGAAAGCAAAATCTCAGCGGATAACTCAGGTTCCAAGTGGGTTTGGAGCAGGAGATCCCAGGATGGGGTTGGTTATGTGGGACCCGGGTTCAGGGATCTCCTTCCACATTTCCATCTGTGTGCCAGAGTCAACAAGGGAAGCACCAAACCCCTCTTTGTGCGCACACGCGCTTGCTCTGTGAGGGAAAACCTGCTTCCTGCCTGCTCCCACTTTCCCAGTAAGATTTTATAGGATATTCCTCTCCTCCCTGCCTTCCTCTTACAAGTCACCTCTTTTTTTCCAACTCTGTTAGGATGGAACACACCAGGTGCGACAGCTTCCACCGGCAGTGCCAGCACGGCTGGAGTGCTCCGGCATTGGCCAGAGGGATAAATCCTTGAGGGTTTGGCAGGGATGCTTTGGGAAGTTTGGTCCGGAGACCCCTGTGCAAGTGGGAGGTGTCCCTGCCCATGGCAGGGGTGCCACTGGATGGGATTTAAGGTCCCTTCCATTCCAAACCATTCCATGAAAAGCCCCTCAGCAGCCCTTGGAGGAGGAACACAAGTTCTCTCAAGGTACAGCTCAGCTTCATAGCAGCTGCCAGCCTGGAAACCATCTCCAAAGGGAATTTTTCCCAGAGGATTTGGGCCACTGGAAAAAAGGACTGAGGGCAAAACACCAACAGTTGTCTGAAACCCCTGGGACTTGAACAAATGCACCGTAAGCGGTGAACACAGTGAGCTGCACAAATAAATGTGTCTGACATCATCAGTTTATTGATCTGTTCCCCACATTCCTTAAAAAATTTAAGAGGAGGAAGCTGTAACCAAGTCCTTTTAACGTGAGCATCGCCATTGCCATGGTGACCTTTCCTTGTGCAGGTCCTGCCTGGAGGCTGGATGCAAAAAATCCCAACGACTTTCCTTAAAATACCTGTGGTGTTGTTCAGTGGCACCTTGGGATCCACTTTGGTAGCTGGGATTTATTGCCCTTGCAGAGCTCATTTGGAATTTGAATGCATAATTCCTCTTTTCCTGAGTACTCACGTGGGTTTGCCTCAGTGTTTTCCAAAGGAAAAAAATCCCCGAGGGATCTGTAGTTATTGCCCCTGAAGTCAGTCAGAAAAGGGAAAGGGAAAACCCTTGATGCCTTATTTTCCAAATAGATTTTGTTGTCTACGGATCCAAACTGTTGAATCCAGAGCTCATGAGGAGAGAAGAAGGAATTCAGGGAATTGTCTCCTTCCCGACCAGAATACTCTTTTTTTCCCCCTTTAAATTATTCAAGAGCATTAAAGATCACCATGGGAAGTTTATTTTTCACTGCCTTTGTGCCAACTATTCCCAAAATGCATCTGATTCAGCTGCTGAATCCAGGGGTTTAAACCCCAGTTTGCCCCAGAAACGCATGACTTGGATAGGAATTTATTTGTCTGTTGATAAATAACATTTTATAGTTCTCCCATTTTCTATTAGATGTTCTTTCCATTGGAATGGAATGAAGTTGTTGAGGTCCGAGCACAGAATTTGAGGTGCTGGGAGAGATCTTCTGCTTTTCCCTAGGATTTTGTTTCTCCTGGAATTCCAGGTTGTGCTGGGCCGTGATAGAATGTGATATGAGGCATTTCTTTGGTGTCCAGCTAAAATCATCCAGAATTAAAACAAGAGACAAGGAAAAAGGGAGGGCAAGGAGAAGGAACAATCCCCATCCTTAAGCAATATCCTTTAATATTGCACAGAACAGGAAACTCCACCAGAGGAAGGAATACTCCACATCCTCCCTCCACCCCTTTTAATTAAAATGGATTCAAATCTGGGGGGTTTAATCAGACTATTCTGTAGGGTGTCTTGTTTGAACTATTTCAGGACATCTTGGCATTGGGAATATTACAAATGTTGTTTTACCCGGAGCTGAATCCAGCGCTTCCCAGAGAAGCTGTTTCATCAGGGGTTCAAGGAGGAACACGGTGCATCTGGAAAACAAAATACACATTTCCACAGTGACCTCCCTTTGACTTCCAGAGAAATCAGGAGCTGTGTTCCCTAAAACTCCTCCTTGTGTTCTGCTGAGAGCACTTTGACTCAGATCCTCATGGAGATTCCATCAGCTGGCAGTTTCTATCCCAGGCTCTTTGGCTCTTCCACCAAAATTATGGCTTTTTCCTGGCCCGTCAGCATTGTGTGGTTGTGGAACGGACAATTCCACACGTGGGGGCTGGAATTGGGGACTGGAGGGTTGGGATTTTGGGAGCTCAGCCCCCTGGGAGCCGCGCTTTAAAGGGAGCCATGCATTCCCTGTGTTACACAAGGAGAGGACCCCACGTGAATATCTGGGGATATTCCAAGACATCCAAGCCTTCAAAGCCCCAGAACACCAACAAATCCATTTGCTTGACTACTGAACCAGCTTGGGATGAGCTCAGCTTGCTCCAACAGCACAATACTGTGTTTGTGGAGCTGACCTTGAGCTGAAAAGTGATTTTCTTTTCAAAAAGGGGAGGGGACAAATGAACCTGGCAGTTTTTAACCCTGTATTTTTGATTTCAGATCTCCTTCCCCTTCCAGAGGAAGTCAGAGATGCCATGGCTTTAATGTCTGGTTTAGCTGCCACTCAAAGCTCCCTTTCCATAAGAAAATCCAAAGCAGGGGGTGTGCATTTTTCTCCCGATGTGAAAGGCATGAGTTCAGCTGCTGGGGCATCCAAGAGAAGTTCTCAGCGCTGAAAGCATGGACTTGGAAAGAGAGCCAGCCTTTCTGGTCCCTGCAGCTGCAGCTTCAGACCCATTGGCACCACCAGCACATGGCTTTTCAGAATGCCAAGGAAAAGGCTCTTGGTTTGGAATTTGAAGGTGTCAGACATGGAAGGCAGTGGTGGCAGCTAAATCTGGAGTTAAAGCCACCTCAGGAGGATGGGCTGGAAGGAGGAGACCTGACCTGTGGAAAAGCTGGGTTATTATTCCCATCGTTTCTCCCTGTACCCATGTACAGATCCATCCTTCCGCTCTATCCGTGTGGTTTGCACTCCATAAGAAATTGAGAACAGGAGATGGGTTCGGTGTTTGCCCTCTTGGTCTTCCTTGGGGCAGGACAGCGAATCCTGGAGGTAAATCCTCTCTGAGCAGCCAGGATCGGTGGGTGACACCAAGGCATCCATCTTTCCCTGGGCTGGATTGGCATTCGGGTAGCAAATCCCAGGCAGGAGTTATTGATGGAGGTATCTCGGAATAATTTGGGGATGTAAATTTGTGAACGAGCTCATCAACGGCAGTGATGTGGCAGAGCTGAGCGTGAGTTCAGCCGTTCTGTAACATTCATGATGGATAAGAAAACAGGCAAGGAGCTGCTCTTTGCCTTGGAATCTTTGTCCTTCCCAGTGCCAGCACTTCCTGAAGGGATCCTTGGGAAGTTCACAGGTGTGTTTGGGCGTCAGAAGGGAGATGGGCACGTGGTACCCAGAGCAAGAAGCACAGAGCCCTTTCCCATACATGCAGGACGTTGTTAGTTGTGCTCTGCCTGGAATTTTGGGGGAAATCCCTGGGAAACACGTGATCCTGAGCTTTGCAGAATCACTGGAGCCGGCAGGAAGGGAAGCCATGGCAGCCCTGCCACCATTTGCTGCACCTGCTCTTCCTTCCATCGCTTTCAATTCCGAAGTCTCCTGGTGACAGGAATTCCAGCCATGTCCCTGCCACTTCCCACCTTTGGAATTGCATCCCTCTGCACTCAACAGCACAAATCCAGTCCAGGGAGCTTTCCATGATTTCCAGGTGCCAGGCAGGCTGGGCCCATGGATAGACCAGACCCACGTGGGTCGTTTCAGCCCAGCTAAAACATGGACGGTCAGAAAGAGAGAAAGAACAGTCACAGAATTGGGGATTTGGGGCAATTTTTGCTTTCATTTTCACTGAATTGTTGTTTTTTTTTTTTAAGCAGTATTTAATAAGAAACAAATTGTGGCTGCTCCATCCTGGAAGTCCTTTCCACCCCAAACTATTCCATGACTCTCTGACCCCTTCAGAACCTCGCTGTGTCTTAAAAACCACAAGGAGATGGATTTTCTTTGAGTGGACACAGAAAGAAGGTTTTGTTCCGGGATGTATTTTGCTCCCACCCACCCGTGGATCTCAGGCTCATTTCACCTGTGTCTCCTTGCAGGCTGGGTCTGATCGTCACCACCCAGGGCTGCAGCTCCGCTTTTCCCAGTTTTTGCAGACATTCCCTATTTCCATCTTCAGAAATGCATTTCCTCAGTGATGGGTGAGGTAGTGACCAGACCAGCTGAGAAAACCACAAAGCAGGTGTCTGTCTGTGGGGAAAGCTCCCAAATTCTGGGTTTATCCCCCGAAACTGGGGAATTTTCTGGGATCAGGGTGCTTGGTTCCCATTTGGTTGCAATTCCTGGCTGGCTGGCAGCATGCAGGTGGAGAGGAGCCAAGTTTTCTCTGGAGATGACAGTTTGCTAACAGATGTCTGATGTTTCCCAACATGGGAATCAGGATGGGAATCAGGAGCTGAGCTGAATTTAGCCAAGCTGAGCAGTCGGGGAATTGCAAACCTTTGCTCCTCACATTTTCTCGTTGATCAGCTGCCTGGGTAACACGATTATTTCATTATTTTTGTTGTTGTTCGTAGCTTTAGGAGGCAAAGCCTGAAATATCTCTCAGGGTAATCATCATCCCAGGAGGCAGCTGCTCATTTAAATGGTTGGAATGCTGTCAGTAGGTGACAAAAACCAGTTTCAAAAAGCAGAAAGTCCCATTAGGAGCACACTGGGAGTTGATTCCTGGTGTCCCACAAGCTCCTGGGAAAACCTCATCCTCCATTTTAAAAGCTCTTTATTAAAGAGCTGACTTTCCATTGGTTTTCCCTTTTCGGATCACACATTCCCTGTATATTTGTGTGCTTTTCCAGCTATGATTTTGACCTGGGATGAGCAGCACAATCACCAAAATATCCAGGGAAGGGCTCTTAATTACAGCTAATTCAACTGGAGACAAACAAGCCCAGAAATCCTAGGGTGGGAAGTGCATTTTTCCTGCAGAAAAATATTCCTTTTTCAACTCCTGTATTCCTTGGCACTGTGCTCCCAGTGCCTTGCAAGGGTCTCTTGACTTTGGGAGGTGATAAAATCGAACATCACAGATGGTTTTTACCATTTTCTGTCGAGTGAGAAGCTCACGCTGCAAAACCTTGGGAGCTTCTGTTTAGGGAGCAGCACGCTCAGCTGAAGGAATTTGTAAGGAATTCTGAGTTTCATGATGAGGATCATCCCCCTGATTGCTGAGTTAGCTTGGGAATATTTGTATTTTCATATTTTCCTTGAAGATCTTTCCCATATTTCCTTTATCCTCCAGGTTAGCAGGTTTGAAATGCATAACAACGTAACTTGTAGGAATTTGGTGTTTAAGTGGACTCAGCCTTTTGTTGCTGGGAATAAAACGGAATTCCAGTGTGGCCGTCATTGATGGCCATGGGAAGGGCTTGTTTGCTTGATTTTCCATGTTTTGGTTTCACTACATATTTTTGGCTACATTTCACTGTATTTCTTCTGGGTTTTGGAGGCTTGTTGCTGTGTGTGTAGAAAAAAATGCTTCCAATTTGTCTGCTCTGCTCTGCTGCACTTGTATGTGCTCACTGCATCCAGGGAGTCTGGCAGAGGGAATTATCCAAGGTGTTTCTGAAAGTGATCCCAAGAATGCTGCAAGTGCATTTGCTGAGCAAAATAATACATTTTTTAAAAACGTGTTGCTATGCAAATCCCAAAGATTTCAGCTTCCTGCCCTAGGAAAGGTGTCCCGACCCATGGGAGGGAGGTGGAAATTAGATGGTCTTGAAGGTCCCTTCCAACCCAAACCATTGTGTGACTGGAATTTCACATCTGTCTGTGCATTGGCAGGAGATTTTCCCCGCTGGGATTTCACCTTCGTGGCAATCAGAAATAATTCAGGGTGTTTAACTGTACATCCCTCGTGGAAATGAGAGGCACTCAGTGCTCTGTCACCCCTGAAACGATGGCTCTGCTGTGCTTTGGAAGGGGACGCTGAAATCCCGTTTTAGCGGCAGCTCAGCGTTGGCCTCGTGACGAGCACGAAGGGATCAATGAGCAGCTGTGTCGCACAAGGTTATCCCGAGCTCCCAGCGCGCTCTGTGCTGATTGGATTCCAAAGCCGGATGCATCAGGAGCAAGGTCACCGACAGGATCTGGTGACAGCATCAAAAATAAAGCAGGGCTGAAGTTGGCAGCACCCCCCGGGAGAGAACCGGGCTTTATTGCCTCGGGTCTGGGGCTTCGTGTCGTGACCTTTCGCATTTCCTCACTCCCACTTGCAGTTTGCCCTTTTCACTGGGAAAAGGACAGGGCTTTGCTCTTTCTCCCCCGCTGTCACTGAGGTTTTAAATAGCCCGGAGGAGGTGGTTGGAAGGGAACCTGCCAGGGGATCAGTTGATGCTGTTAATGAAACAATCCAGCCGGGAATGTCCCAGGCTGGGCAGGTGGACTCGGGAGTGGGATGGGGGCTCATCTTCCCGCTGCTGCTGCCCCGCACGAGCGAAGCCTCTCATTATGCTCTAGCTGTTAATTGCGAGCTGTTCCAGCTCCAGTTAAGCCCTGCACATCAAGGCAGCTGCCCCTCTTCACCCCCCAGGCCTCCCTCCATAATCCAGCCAACTCTTTTCCCAGAAAGTCACCAGCAGCCAAAGGTCGGGCACGCGCGGGGACTCTCCGGCAGCTGAATGTCACATTTTATGGAGGGGGTGGATCCTGCTCATCCATTTCCCCTCCGGGCCTTTCTAAAAATACCCTGCACCTTAACAAGGAGCTATTTTGGGGGAATCATGGTCATGGATAGGCATGGGAAGCTGATTCTGGCAGGCTCGCAGGGGTCAGATTTGTGTGCTCCTTACTCAGGGCTTTGGTGTTGTGGGACAGTTGGACATGGGATAAACAGAGAGCATCGGGATTTTGGGACCTCCTGGCTTGGGATGACTGCTCCGAGTGGGTTCTAGAAGGAAAAGAAGTGAAGATATCCTAATAGGAATATTGATCTGTGACTGAAGTCATTCATTTCAGGCATTTGCAGCTTATGGGATCTGATTTCATAAAAGCTGGCTGGGATTTCTCTCCAGGGACCTTTAGTGATCCTGCCACTTCCAATAAACATTTATAGAAACTGCTGCCAGCCTGTGGATAAGAGAAACTCCTAGGAGAGACTTTTATCTTCCAAAAATCCTTAAAGACACCAAAATACTTTTTTAAAAAACCCCACCCAGGAGAAGATGGATAGAAAATGCCCAGCTGCGGCCTTGGGAGCTGGATTGCAGTGCCAGGCATTGGTTTTGCTCCCTCAGTAGGGATGTTTGCTATTCCCCCTTGGAAAAGTGTGCCCAGCGGAGCCATGCTGGGATTGGGAGCAGCAGCCTGCTGAGCTAAAATCCAATTTTGGGAGCTGGGATGGAAGCGCAGCAGGTAAAGGCTGGCCCAGGCTCCCGCAGCTTGGGGGCGGTGGCGCGCACGGCCCAGGTTTGCACCTCTAAGAAATTTCCGTTTTTTCGCCTCAAAACCTCCAGATACGAAGCCGAAGCTGCCTTCTTTGCCAACCTGAAACTGTCGGATTTCAACATCATCGACACGCTGGGAGTCGGAGGGTTCGGGAGAGTGGAGCTGGTAGGTGACCTCTTCTTCTTTGTGGGACATCAGAAAATCGCTGCTGTGTGTGAGGCTTAACTTCCTTTGTTATTGCACCCAAATAACACAGGGAAAAGCGATCTGGTGGGATTATCTGGTGAAGAAAGCTGAATTACGTTTCCTGAGACATAAAAAATGCACCAATAAATGCCATGCAGCAGCCAAGAAGGATTTATGCCCTAGGCTGAGAGAGGAACACACATCTCCCCTCTCTCTTAAGTGGTTTATGGCATTGATTTATGGCCTTTTCAAAACAGCCTGGAGAACTGGGTGGGTGCTGGGATTGGACCAGCGACCTAAAATCTAATTTAACCAAACGCAGGGTACCAGTACAAAACCTCTCCTACACATTTTTGATTCAGGTCTGGAGTGGTTCCACTCGGACGTCCTCAGAGCTGAGCATTCAGCACCTGAACCACGACAGCACATCCCAAAGAGGGACTTTTTTGTGCAGAATTGTAGAGAAAAGACAAAATCCGAGCCTGCTTTTTGCTCTGCTTGGCTTTGGGCTCTGTGGTCTCCTTTCAAGCAGAGCCTGAGCGGGAGGAGACCCCTTTGGAACACCGAGGCAACACAAAAACTTGGAGTAGGAAGAGGGAGTGGGGTTCCACCACAGAGGAGCTCCAGACACTTGTGCAGTGTGTTAGGAACTCCTACCGGCCCGGGCAGGAAGGGAACAGAGTTCCCATTGCCACCCCAAAACCTCTGGGAACTCTCACTCCGTAACCCTGTGGGAGCCGAGGGCGGCTGGGAATTGGGAAATGGGCAAAATGAGGCGTAGCGGTGATAATTTGGGATGTGAAGAGGAAATTCGGTGTGCAGAGCTCAACTCGCTCCTCCCTGGGGTTCATTGCTGCCTTTTCCCATGTGGTGTTTGTGAGGAGGAGCATCTGGGAGAGCACGGATCCTTCCCGGGGTTTGGGGTTCCATTTATGATTCTTTTGTTTGCTGTTCAGCTGTTGTTTTGGAAGAGAGTTAGGAGAGCTCTCCAGCAGCCTGGGAAGGATCCCTAGAGGTTTTTTTCAGGGGTGGGTGCCCCTCTCCCAAGCAGGAAAATGCTGGATAAGCTCATTTTTGGTAGCTCTTCACTGACACTGAGCTGCACACAGATAAAACACACCTAAAAGCGTAGCTCAACACACCAAATTTTATTGTTTCTCTTCACCACAGAGGGAAATTCTGTTCTAAATCCAAGAAAATATTCCTTTTCTCAAATCTGAGCCTGGAATCGCAGCCTCATCCTTCCACCTCCTTCATGAAAAATATGGTTTATTATTTTGGGCTAAAAATGTAAAAGATATTGGAGGAATCGGCTCTTTTATTGCCTCAATATGGAAGTGCAGGAATGTTCCTGGAAAACATCCACGTATTTTGGGCTTTCCAGGAGTAAAATGGATCAGGGAAGTGAAGGACATGGCAGGGAAAAGGAATTTTATAGCTTTGGGCACAAAGCCCCAGGATGTCGCTGCTGGAGAGGGCAACTGGTGGTGGCTGGGGGGAAACTGGAATGTCTGGGGCTGGGATTGGCCAAGAAGGAATAACATTCCCATTGGGTGTGGTTTTCCAGACCCCTCTGGGAATGCTGGACAGGGACAGGGACAGGGACAGGGATGTGGCTTTTAGGTCAGACAGCCTAAAATAGAAATGATTTTCAATTCCATGGGTGTCAGATGTGGAAATCTCCTTTTGTCTTTTCCAGACAATTTTGTTTTCTGTATCTCAGGAAAAACTCCAAAATTTTGGAATTAGTGTTGTTTGTTCAGTTTTTTGGTGGCTCCCTGGTGCCTCTTCCAACATCCGTATGGATGCTCCTCTTCATCCCAAACTGGGCTACGTAATTGACTTCCATCCAGGTTTTTTTTTTTAGGGATAAACCAGCCAGGCTTGGAGAAACCCCATAAGTATCTTGGAGTGGCTGAATATCTGGGATTGGAGGCATTTTTCCATGGAATCTGTTTGTGGGGGTGGTGGCTGAACACAGGGAGACTGAAAATCAGGTCCTTGCCTTCTGCACTCCCCAAAAGCCAAATTCCTATGGAGATTTAGGAAGACACAAATGAAAACATGCAGATAAAAAGTTCCAGCCATGCTTTATGGGCTCTTTATCTCGTGCTTTAGGGACGAGACCTTTTTGAAGTGGACACAATGGAATTTTTCAGCTTTCTTTGTGCTTTAGGAGCCTCTGAAGTGCAATGGAATCTCTGACAGCCTCCAGCCTGTTTCGTAAACAAAGTCATTAGTGAATTAATTAGATAACGAGGAAAAAAAACTCTGGGTCTGTCTTTTGATAGCCTGACAGATGCAGAATCCAGATATTTCTTGGTGGAAATTCCCAGCTGTGTCCAATTTCCAATTCCCAAGCGAGCTGCTCATCCCAGCTGTTACGAAGCTTTTTGTTAAAAAGATAATTTTTCTCTTGGAAATCTCCTGATTTTAGGGTTGAATTGTCAGGAATAGCCTCAGGCTGGGCCAGGGGAGGCTCAGGGTGGACAGCAGCAGGAATTTCTCCATGGAAAGGGTGCTCAGGCCTTGGCAGGGGCTGCCCAGGGAGCTCTGGAGTGCCCATCCCTGGAGGTGTCCAAGGAAGGGCTGGAGGTGGCACTGAGTGCTCTGGGCTGGGGACAAGGTGGGCATCGGGCACGGCTGGGACTCCGTGGGCTGGGAGGGCTTTTCCAGCCTCAGGGATCCTGGGATTCTGTGAATTTTTTGGCTTTTGAAAGAATGGATCTTTTGGTTGCCATCAAGGGGAAGATTGGGGATTTCAGTGAGGGATTTGAGATCAGGTACCTGAGGAAATCCCAAACTCATCTGACAGCCCCACTCCTCCTTGTGAGCTCGGCAAAACTCTGGTTATGAGCCTTTTTTCCCATCCCTTCCCAACCTTTGCAGCCTATTCCCTTCTCCAGAATGTGCAGGATGTTTCATTTTATCCGTGCAGAGCCCTATTTTAATTTAATTTTAATTTTCCCTGGATTTTGAATTCCTGCTGTAACTGAACACATCCTGGGGTTTTTTTAATGGAAAGGGTCCTGTCCAGGTTTGGAAAGATGGGATGGGTTCGGAGCCCAGCAAACGCAGGCAGAGGCCGGGTCAGGATTCGAACTGAGCCAGCGGCTTCAGCTCCGGGTGGAGGCAGGAATAAAACATAAAAATCGGTTTTATATTTCAGACAAATCCAACCTGGGAAGCAGAGCAGGATCATAGATGGGATTAGTGGAGTTGAGCTCCCTGTGATATTTCCAAGACCCCACACTTGGGAGTTATTCCATTTCCCACATATTTTAGCCATAGAATCCTTCTTCCTCCATTTACTTTTTCTTGGAATGATTCTATGCATGAAACTCTTGCCATTCCTCTCTGCTTTTTAGCCTTTTGCTCCCAGACATTCCTGCAAAATCGTATTTTCCTCTGGGCTTCATAAGAAGACAGAAATTTTAATATATTTTAATATATTTGCCCAATATTTGCCCTTTACTCATAAAAAACTTGGCTGTGTTTGTTGTCAAGCAACAAAAATCAGTTTTTGGTGCAGGGATCAGGATGTGGAATTAAAGGGGTTTAGCACAGTTGAGTATTTGACTAAAAATTGTTAAATTTGCTTTTTTTTTGGTGTGTAATATTGCAAATGATTTTCCTGTAGAGTGCCACAGTGCTCCAATTGGGATAGGAAATGTAGTGCTTTCCCAACCAGTGGAATCTGGACTTTTCCAGAGAAAATAAGGTCACTTTTTCATGAAAGACACAAAAATTCGCTGGTGAAGTCCATGGTATGAAATCAGGGAACACACTGGGATTTATTCCCAGCACCCTTTCTTCTGTGTTATTGGAATTTTTTCACCCAAGTCTCCACCAGGTTGTTGTGTTTATTTCTCACAGTGATACCTGGTAGAGATGAAAATAAGAAAATAGAAATTTCTAGTGAATTTAGAATGCTAACTTTTTTGATAAGTTTTGGTAAATTCTGCTCAGCCCAGATTTCACCTTGATTTTCATCAGGTCCTCAATCCTTGTCTGACACCTCCCTGCTCCCCTGGCTTGATTTAGATGGGATAATATCCAATAGTTCATCCAAACTGTTGAGCTGAAGCCATTTGTTCAAAATGAGACATTAAAAAGCAAAACAAAACAAAAACCAAAAAACAAAAACCCAAAAAAAACCCCAAAAAAACAAAAAAAAACCACAAAAAAAACCAAACTCCAAACCAAACAAGAAAGAACCCAAACCAACCAAAAAACAAACAAACAAAAGACAAAAAAAACCCCCAAACCCTAACCCCAAACCAAAAATGCTTTTATCACTTCTACTTGGTCAAAAATGCAGAATTTCTTTGTGCTTTGAGCTGTGGCCAAGCCAGGAGAAGGAATAATGGGGCAGCAGGGATGGGGAAAAATGTTTTGCCTTAATTTTGGGGATTATTTGGGTCCTTGTGCCCCACCTCTGTGAAAATGAAATGGCAAACACAAGCTTTGAGCGAAGATAATAGTAATCTGGAGGCTGAATTTCTGTGGGAAAAACAGGATAGGAGCTTTGGGAAAACAGAAGTTTTATGTGGGCTTAGAAATTCTTGGGGCTATGAAGAGTAAGAAGCCGCAAATCTGGCTTTTCTATTGATCAAAAAAAAGAGTTTAATGGTAAAAACTTTGGCCACAGATGGGTGGCCTCTCATTTATCAGACTTTAAACCATTTGTGGTTCATTCCTGTGGGGCCCTTCCAGCTCAGCACATTCCGTGATCCTACAAAGGTGCCATGTCTCGTATCACCCCACACTCCTGTCCCCAAAACAACACAAAATTTGATTTTATGTTCAATAAATTCTGATTGCGTGAGCGTTGCCTCCTAACCCTAAGGCAGCCTGGGTTTCCGCTGGGGCTCGGTGACAGCCGAGCCCCCTCCCTGCTGGCAGGAGCCAAATTCCTACAAGGACACCAAAATAGAAGCGGCCAAACGGCCCCTCGTGCTCCGAAGGGGGGAAAGCACCTCGCTGGAATATTGTCGGGAGCAGCTGCCGGGAATCCAGCAGCCGTAGGGGCCGGGGAGGTCAGCACCCCGCGGGGTTCCTTGGGGGGCTTTGGCCAGGCTGGGAAGGGTGGCTGCCTTCCAGCTGGCCCCGCAGGGCTCCCGGGTTGCCAGGGCTACCCCGAGAGCAAACAAACAACTCCTGCCAGCCCCGCTATGGGAGCCAGCCCAAAATGGGGCAGAGGCTGCGGGTGAAAAGCAAAGGAGTGAGCAGGTGGGGCTGCTGGAAAGCCAGGGCTGCTGGAAAGCCAGGGCTGCAATTCCCGGCCAGAGCCAGCTCCAGGATGAGCTGCAGGAAAAGGCCTTGTGGAAGCTCCATGGTCTGACCCCGCTGAAAGCCCAGAGGTGGCTTTTCCCTAAGAAATGGGGTGCTTAGAAACGGCTTTTTTAGCAGTGAGCCAAGAACTGAGGAACCTGGATCATGAGTGGCAGGGATTTCTGGAAGGCAGGGAGGTGGGATTGCAGACAGGGAGCTGGGATGGTCCCAGCGGATGTCCCCTGTCCCTGAGCCTGTCCCGCGCTCCCCAGGTGCAGCTGAAGAGCGAGGAGGCGCGGACGTTCGCCATGAAGATCCTGAAGAAGCGGCACATCGTGGACACGCGGCAGCAGGAGCACATCCGCTCCGAGAAGCAGATCATGCAGAGCGCCCACTCCGACTTCATCGTCAGGTACCTGCCCCTGCCATGCCCTCGGCATTCCGGGGATCCACGCCGGGATCAGCCAGCCCGCAGGGAAGAGCCTTCAGCGCCCTGCCTGCGAGGGAGTGCGGATGTGGAGCAGGAGGAACCTGCTGGGCTGAGCTGCCAGGTTCTCCCTGTGGAATTCCAGGATGATTTGGGTTCAAAGGGACCTCAAAGCCCATCTCGTTCCCATGGCAGGGACACCTCCCACTGTCCCAGGCTGCTCCAAACCCCAATGTCCAGCCTGGCCTTGGGCACTGCCAGGGATCCAGGGGCAGCCCCAGCTGCTCTGGGAATTCCATCCCAGCCCCTCCCCACCCTCCCAGGGAACAATTCCTTCCCAAAATCCCATCTAAATTTCCTCTTTGTCAGTGGGAACCCATTCCCTGTGTCCTGTCCCTCCATCCCTCGTCCCCAGTCCCTCTCCAGCTCTCCTGGAGCCCCTTCAGGCCCTGCACTCACCATCAAGAATTCATACATATATACATATAAATACATATATATTCATCATGACTTGGCTGTGCCCCTGCTTGAGGTTAATTTCTAATTTCCTTCCCAATTTCTGAGCTTTCCTTCCCGCTGAGGGAAGCTGGAAGACAGGGCTTCATCCTTCAAAATCACACGGCACCATGAGAATGAGCAGCTGTGTCCAGCCTTCCTCTTTTGGGAATATTTGATCAATCCAGTTCAGCAGCCCTGCACTCCTCAGGGGCAAACACATGAAAACCGTTTCCCTGTCCCAAACCTCATCACATCTGCAGGGAATAAAAGGGGGTGCCAGGCACTTTCCGTTGTTTCCACCCTAATAACAACATTCCCTGCATTTTCCAGGGCTGTGAGGAAAGAGAGGGGTTTCTTTGGATGCCGTAGGTCAGGATGGAGCAGTGGGTGCTGAGGATCTCTGGAGCCAGCTCGAAGGGCATCCGAGCCAAGGCTGCCTCATGCCACCCTCACAGATGCCTGGAAAACTTTCTTTCCCGCTCCCAGGAATTGCTCAGGAGACACAAACAAAGCCAGGGTGAAACCAAAGCCCTGGGATGAATCCAAAGGGAAGCACATGGCACTCAGGGGGAGTTTCCTTCCCGGGCTGATCCCTGGGATTCCCCTGGAGCCCATGGCTTCTCCTCTGATTCATGGGTGACAACTGGAGCCCGGCACTGCCCGGCTGCCGTTCCCTTCGGGAAGTGCTGTCGGATCCATAAACATTCCTCGTTACCCAGCCCCGAGCCAAATATTCCCTGGGGGCTGTTCCAGCCTCTGGATTTTTGGGAGGCTGAGCAGTTTTGGGATGAGAGGGGAAGTGCAGGGCCAGCCAGGCCACCATTCCCAGAAATACCCGCTCCTAAATAAAACCTGAACCTCCAAACATTTCTTAATGGAGCCACTGATAGTCATGGCTAATAAATGAAATCCTGCTTCATTCCCGCTTTCCACCCTTCAGCAGGGAAGCAGAGCAAGGATGTGTCTGAAAACCTCTGGGTTTTCTCCTTCTGTATCACACAGCAATTCCCAGCTTTTACAGCAACTGCCATCCCTGATAACATTTAATACCCCATGGAAACCCTGCTCTGGGAAGCGACTTTCCAAGTCACAAAGTCCAGACTTTTGCTATTGCTAGAAAATATTTGATTTATCAGACTTGGTGTCTGCTTCCTAAAATTCCTTCTTCCTATCATAAAATGATTCAAACCTGTTTATTCCCTTTCTTGGATCAGCTGGAATCACATTTTTCCAGGTGCAATGGGCAGAAATTTTAATATTTCAGTAGATTAATTCAGTTTTGAGCTGATGGGTGAAAGGGGGTTTTTAAATTATCTTGGAGCAAGGACACAAC
Organism: Pardalotus punctatus; assembly: GCA_013400915.1. Lineage (NCBI taxonomy): Eukaryota > Metazoa > Chordata > Aves > Passeriformes > Pardalotidae > Pardalotus > Pardalotus punctatus. Next base: position 1,514 of record VZTX01018607.1, on the reverse strand, counting down.
CTCTGGAATACTAGAGTGGGAAAGACAAAATTCCTGAAGAACTTGATTATTTTCTAAATGTATTGTGTTTGTTAAAAAATCTTTGAAGAATAATTTGGTTTGGTTATTAAAATGAATTAAACCAGGCAAAGGGGGCAGGAGAGGCCAAATGGCCCTAAATAAAATTGGCTCTTAGATAAACAAAAACTCCAACAGAACAAAATGCTCTGGGTGGGATCAGGGGCCAAACCAGTGCAAATATTTAGAGGAATAAGGAAATAAATAACGAAGTTATTCAAATATTGTGGCATTACAAACTTGAGACTGAAATTATGCTCTTTCATCATGTCTGAACTTTATACTTCCATGATAGCTGATAAATAATATTGATTTCTTTTTTTTAATCTGCACATTTTAGGCCAGATCTAATGCTGGATTTAATTTCCAGCAGGCCTGCCTTAATTAGGGAAAATCTTTCAGTAGCATTTCAATTACCTAGCAATTAAAAACATGGAGTTACATTTTGGATTCTTGACATTTTCTGTAAACTTTAATGTAGATTAAATGTGTATTTTGATAAATTATATTTTGTCCAAGCAGCCAGAAATAAGTGGGAGGATTTTTGTTAAACCCATAAATTTTAGCATTATTTAATGGGCAGTTTTACATAAATATAAATGGATGTCTTCCAAAGGAACCAAATCCTGCAGTGTTTCCCCCGATCCATCACTCCATCAAAATAATAACTGGGATTAGCTGGGAAGAGCTGGACTTGCAAACCCACCTGGTTTCATTTCCATCGTGTGGCGTCAGCTCTGGAATTTTTAACCCCTGGAATTTTTAACTCCTGGGAACTGCCAGGAATGCAGGAATTGCACCGGGACAGAGTCTCCCTCAGCATTTCCTTCTGCTGCAGGGATGATAAAAAAAAATCTAAATAAAAATATCTAAATAAACAGCTGCAAAGAAACCTTCCAAGTGTCCACATCCTGCTGGAAACCTGGATGGATAAACCCACTCGTGGAATGGGAAGTCCAAAGGCAGCTGAACGTTAAAATGAAGCAGCAGGGAGAATTCTCTGGGGGTTTTCACTGTAGTTATTTAATATCATTAAACGCATCTATAAATCTAATTAATGGAATGGCATTAGGAAATCCCATGGAGCACAGAGCACGGATTTTAGAGCACAATTCCGAACTCGAGGATGGGTTCCCACAGCCTGGCCCATCCCTTGGGGCAGTTTTTCCTCCACATTCCTTCCTGTCAGGAAGAGGAAGAGCATTTCATCTCCCTGCTTGTGGGTGCTCTGTACCCTCTGCCAAAGCAGCGAGTTCAGTGCTGGGTAAGGGATTTCTTCCTGCTTTTATCCCTGCTTTTATTCCTGGTTTTCTGGTTGCCCCTGCCAGGCTCTACAGGACGTTCAAGGACAGCAAGTACCTGTACATGCTGATGGAGGCCTGCCTGGGGGGAGAGCTCTGGACAATTCTCAGGGACAGGTGAGCTGGAAACTCTTGTCCTGTAGTTGCAGTGTTTTA
>VZTX01018603.1:0-12069 GCA_013400915.1 Pardalotus punctatus | reverse complement strand
CGTCGGGAGCTCGACGGAAGGCAGCGGGCGGCGGGGGCGCCGCGCTCCGTGCTCTGCAGGGGCTCCGTGCGGGGTGCGAGGCGCGGGGCAGCGGGGCCGGGCTCTGTGCCGTTGGACCCCGGTAGCTCGGCCCAGGCCCTGTCCCCGGTGCCGCGTTCAGAGCGGGGGTGGCAGTAACGACGGCGTGCCGCTGCACGTGGCGATGTTGCGGGCCCAAACCGGCGTTCCCGGGCTGGCTCTGCTGAGGACAAATGGGCAGGGCCGGAGCAGTGTCTGGGCAACCGTGATGAATGCTTCGTGCTATCGCTCTTTAGGATTTTTGCTGGGAGTTACAGAGGAGCTGTGGTCTGAGCTGTGCGAGATGCCATGGGTGTTGCACACGTTCTGTTCAGTGTCTCTACACATCTTGCACTCCGCAAATTAGTGTATTGTGCTTTAACCAAGTTACAATTTCAAATGTCCGTTTTAAAGAGAATGGTCAATATATATATTTATAACTGGGACCATAAACCTTAGTCCTCAGCCCAGTGCTAGCATTTAATCAACAACCACATGAAAGTGTTTCTCTGACATGTATTTTGTTAGTGTTGCCTTCCAGGTGATTCCTGGCAGATCCTGAGATAGCCAGGCCAGGGGCCACAGCTGCAGCATGGGATGCAGAACATTAAGATTGGGAGCTTGTGTATTCCTGTTTGTATTCTAGATGTGTGCTCAGTTCCTGCAGGCGTGAAGGTTTCCCTTTCCTTTTCCTAACTTTATCGCTTTGTTGATCTTGTCGTAGCTTTGGGATCTGGAAATGATATTTTGCTTTAGTTACAGGTTGAAACTTACAGGGAATGCTAGCCTGTCCTATTGGCCCTTCAGAACCTGCAGGATTTCCAATTATACTGGCAGCCTGAAAATTGTGGTGCGTGGCAGCAAATTGCGGAATGGCCACTGAGGTCACTGCCTCCAGCCACTCCACGAAGTCCTTTCAGTCCTATGTTTCTATATCCATAAAAATCTTCTGTGCAGACTCTGAGCTGACACTGAAACATGAACTGGACATCTTGGGTTTAACACAGACCCAAATTGTGTGTGGGCAGAGCAGGCTGGGAGGCTATTTTCCTGTCCTTAATACAAGGTACCACATTTGTGCTCCAGGAAGGGAGTGTAGGTCAGATTTCCGTGGTAAAGGATGAGAAGGTTGTATGCAGCCATTCTTGGGTCTGTGAGTGCTGATCCTTAGTTGTCACAGATACAAAATCCTGTAATCACTCACAACTTTATCAGGCTTTCATTTGGAAGCAGATGGGATTTTTGTTTCTGTGTCCTTGGTTTGGAAGGGTGTTTTGGAGCCTGATCACTGTCATAGCTAGAAATCTCCTGCAGATTTCTTGTGGTATGTCCCATTCCTCTAAGGATTCCCCCAAGGCTCCTCACGACATCCTAAGCATGTGAGGAATGTGCAGCTCACCCCAAATAACACGTAGCAGAGCAGCACGGGGGGCCCCATGTTGCTCCCAGCCACACTGGGTTGAGGGGGGGTACATAATGAAAAGCACTTGCTGCAGCAGCTATCTATAGTCAGTTGTGTTTGGGAGGGGGCCCTGCCTGCCTGACCTCAGAGCTGACGCCAGAGAATTCCCAAAGAGGAGCAGGGAGTGCTCAGAGGCACAGCCGGGCTACCCAGGCTGGGAGGGGACACACCAGCACCGCTGAAGAAGAGGGAAGGTACAACGGGAGGGAATGTCCCCATAGATGGGTCCTCTGTATCCAAACTGTTCAATTCCAGGTGAACCGTGGAAGTTTGAGTCTCTCTATGAGCTGACTCAGCAACACAAGATCTGTGCTTCTGATCCTCTATAAGCATTTACCCTTACTTGTTCTGCTTTCTTAACCCCTTGGTTGCAAACTGAAGGCTATCAGTTGATTGTCAGCACGGTGTCTGTGTCAGCTTGCACCTGGGAAACAATTCTAGGAATGAAAAGAAGGTTACAGATCTGTATTTTGCTAAGCAGGAGGGCTGTGCCTTGAAAACATTGCTACCTAAAATACTTGGTTCTAGCATTGCCAATATTGTCCTGTTGCTCCCCATTGCTGCAAGAGTAGCGGGCTGGATTCATCTGCCAGTCTAGGACAATGTGGTAAGAATTTGATCTGGGAGAAGATATGGTTTGAGCCTCAGATCTCAATCATTTTATTGTAATGTAATACCACAGAGAGGCCTCAGTGATGGGGCAAGACCTTGTCAGGCTAAGGGTGATGCAGGAAAATGTAGAGATGAACAACACAACTTGTGAGTTCTGCACATGGAAGTCGTGAGTGTACAATGTAAATACTGCAAAAAAGACATCTGTGTCATCCAAAAGGGTATGATTAATCCCAGAAGATACAATCACAGAATCACAGAATAGTTTGGGTTGGAGGAGACTTTTAAGGATCATCTAATCCACCCCTCTGCCATGGGCAAGGACATCTTTCACTAGGTCTGGTTGTTTAAAGCCCCATCCAACCTGGCCTTGAGCACTGAACGCAATCACAGGAACCTGGTCACAGGAGACTTGCTTCCTGGTCATTGTTAAGAATGTAAACATCTCCAAGAAAACCCATCGCTGTCAAGAAAGATACTGTGATTTTCCCATTCTTTGATGTTCATCGGAATCTCTTCTCCTTCAAAAAGAGTGATGGGAAGGAATTTTAGAAGATATCCTTAGATATAATGGCAGTGATGTCAGAAGTGGAGAGAAGAAACAATCATCCTGTGTCTTGTCACAGAAGTTAGGAAGTGCAGGAAACAGTTGTGAGGTCTTTCAAAAGTGGTTTTGTTTATTGCCTTTTGGAGACTGCAGTAGAGAGGGGGAAATGAGATATGGATAGCTAAAATACTAGCCTGGAGGGATAAGTTTTGCCCTGGTGTTATAATGGACGTAGATTTGTGAATCAATAGGGAGGGTGAGAAAAAGCTATTGAGGAGATGTGGTGAACAGAAATGTTGAAGGTGGAGTTTTCGTTTTTCTTTCATTGTTCTCTTGGTTTTCTTTTCTTTTGCAGAGAACTTCGACCAGAGGATCTGGGGGAAGTAACAGTGTGCCAATGTTTGTAGAATGAAAATTACATGTCATGTGAAATTGTGCAATACTGCAGTATCAGCCCTGGACAGTAGTGAAAGGGTTGGCCCTACTGTCAGAGGGAACGAAGACTGCCAGTGACTGTACAACAAATGTACATTTCCAAGAAATGTAATTTATGCCTATTTGGAATACCATGAGTGGAGGTATGTTCATATCCTAGGACACTTCGCTTTCCTACTTTATTTTTACGCAATATTGTGGTCTTTTAAAATCTATGTGTTAATAATGCAGAACTTCATTAAATTGTGTTATCCATTTCATGTTGAAGGGCAAGAGCTTGACTTTAGGCACTGCCAGAATCAGCAATTTTGGAAAAATTACCAGACTGTGGTAATTATTGCGTGTGCTGCTGTGTTACACATGTCTGTGCTGCCCAAAGACCTTGAGACACTGGCTCAGTTTGCTTTTGCTCTCTGAACAGGCCAAGCTCCAGTCTGAGTTGTACAGTGTGGATTTTTTTCAGTTATGAGCAAGATAGAAGCCTTTAACTTCCACTGAGGGAAGTTAAAGTTACAAAAGTAATATTTATGCCTGTGTTTAGGGACCTGGTGTTTGGGGTGCTGTTCCTGCAGCTGCTTTGATCAGCAGACTCAGCTTCTCAGAGCTCCATTTGTATTTAAGAGATAAAGACCCTGCCTTGTTCTTCTCTCCGAATGCACAAGTTACACTGACTGTTGCACAATTTCTTTGGTGACTTGAAAGCCTTCAAAAATCTGGCTCTCATATTGTTTCCTCCTCACCTCTGTCTCAATTCCCTGTCTGTAAAATGGGGATAAGATCAAATTTCACACCTCCCAGGGGAAAAAAGAAAAAAAAAAAGGATTTTTTGGCACATTGGAGAGAAGTAAGGGATGTCTGTGAGACATCTGTCAGTAGTACATGAAGAGCTGATTGAACACTGAGCAGTAATTAATCAACTTTTGACTTAAACTCTGTTGCTGGTTTTCCAGTGGATGATTGTCAGCAGTGGGGCTGTTTCTAGGAGAGTCCCACAGAGCAGTTCATGGGCAAAGGTTGGTGTCTGTGTCCTAGAAAGCAGGAATTAAAGGAATTAATGATTGCACTAGATGACCGACAAAGGAGAGGTTCCACTTTAATGAAACAGCTAGACCAAAAGGTGTTTTGAAGTGTATATGAAAAAGACAATAGAACAGTTGGAAAAGACCAATAATCACCTAGTTCAACTGCAAGAACGATGGGCATTACTTACACATATTTCATTAATATAATAATTACTGGCACAATGTCAGTGTTCTGGGATCAGCATTTCAAACCCCTATTGGACACAAGTCAAAAGGAGTTGTGGTCTGAGGTCTCCCCTATATTCAGAGGTTGAGGGCACAGAGTCTCTTCAGTTGTAAAATGGTTGAAAACTGACTAGTATGGATCTACAACAGGACTTTCAGAAAATTAAGTCCAATCTGTATTTGGAAATTTAAGTCCAATCTGTGAGCAAATTATGTCAAACTCCCAGCTACGTGATACCTCTATTCTGCTGGCAGATGACATTATTTCTTACCAATTTCCTGATGTTTCAAGGATCACCAGTATTGTATTGTCATGTTTGTCAGCAGACATTGTGCTGCTTTCCCCAGGCTAGAATTCCCCATCCTCATGATGTTTAAACCAGAATCACATACACCAGTTTATTCCCAGGAGGCTTAGATGAGCAGGACTAGCAAAGGGAAAGCCCCTCTTCGGTTTTCTGACTCCCAGTTCTGCAACATCCCATTCTCTCAGTTTCATCCTGCTATTATTTCTGCTTCCAGGAGCTGCTAACCTGACACAGACATTTAGTCAGTCTCCAGGGAGTCTCTGGTGTGTGAATTTGGCCTTATAGCATCTGAGCCACAATGTCATCGCTTTGGGGCCCCACACATAGATGGCAAGGGAGGAAACAATATAAATTGTGCTGGCCCCTGCTTTCTTGTGGTGAGATCTGTATTTGCCAGAAACTTCCAGCCTTTGTTCTGGGCTGGGAATGGGTTTCATAACGGGAAGGAAGGCACTTTCTATTCTGAGTGGAGAAAGCAGCACCAAGGAAAGTTTTCATTATCTGCCACCAGGGCAGAGCAGACAGTTTGCTGGCAGTTGCAGGGGTTGATGAACAGCATAGTCCCGGCCCAGTCTGTCACAGGGAGGAGGACTGCAGGAAGGGAGCACGTTTCTGTCCCATGGGAAAGGGTCCTTGCTGGAGGGATGCCTTTAGATTTTTGGTTTTTATACATTTTTCATAGATTTGTAGCTTTGTAGACTGTTAATACATAGTTATAACTTTTAGTATTTTTCCTGTCCTCTCCCATAGTTTAACAAACCCTTATTAGTACATTATTGAAATTCTGTTTAGTCTTAATTTGTATGCCTTCCTGTGCAATTATGCTCTTTTCCTCTGGTGCAGTCCTGCACTTTGGGATCCTACTATGACAATTTTCTGCTTAGTATTTTTCAAATGCTTTGAGGGAAGGTTCTTGTTTATGTGCCATTCTTCCATTTTTTAATTCCTCTTGTCTTGCTGCTGCTATTTCTGTCATTACCCTTATCTGTTAGTGGTTCCCATTGCCTTTGCAAGATCCTTTCTCTGCCTTGTTTTTGTTTTCCCATGGTAAGTATCAACTTAAATTCTGCATCTATTTGCAAGAGCTGCTCCTTCTTTCTGTCCCCCTTAATTTGATTAATATTTCCTTCCATCTTTTCTGCTTATTCAATTGGTCAGGTTGCTGATTTTAGTATTATCTTGCTTTCTCCTGCTCTTTCTGAAATGCGCTTTGTTAGAAATGCATCTGTCTCTGGCACCTTCGTGGTTTCCCTGTCTACGTCCTGAGTCCTTTAGAGACCTCAGTGCCTTTATTTGACCTTTCTCAGGTCTAAATTGATAACTTTTGTTGTTTGAACTGAGTCAGGTGCCAAGGGAATTCTGCACTGCTGCTTTTCCATTGCTGCCTTTCCCCTACCGTGCTTCCTTTCATCTTCTCCTCTTGAGAGCAGTGCTGTGTTCAGCTTTTTGGTGTTTCTGTCACCAGATCCACCCTGCCAACCTTTCTTTCTTCAGTTTCTGGCTCTTTCTCTTTTTCTGCTCAGCCATGGCTCACATTTCTCCTCTGGCTAATTCTCTTCATGCTCTGATGTTCTCTACCCTTGATTCATTTTCTCCTCTTCCATTACAATCTAAACACTGAAAGTCCTCACCCTTTAAAGACTTCTAGGATCTCCTTCACCTCTTGCACTGGTTCCTCCCACTTTCACTTTGCCATCTTACTAATTTAAAATGGGAAGGTTCAAAGTTTGGCTTATTACCATGTCCTTCATTTCAGGTGAATTTGACCTCAGCTCATCCCTCAAACACTTTCCTCCTCCTGCTTTCAGTTGTTTCTTTTTAAGAGCTCTCTGCTTCCTTACACAGGAAAGGAATAGGAAATAACCTCTTCTTTCTCTTTGCCTTGTTTCATTATCTTTCTTCTCCCCATCACTAATGCAGAAATGTTGTACCTATTTTGTTATTGTAATCCCAAGTAACACACTCTGAGGATTTCAAGTGTAGCATTTCAAAGAATTTGTGTGGCTAATCATTCGCTCTAGAAGGGAAGATGAAGTTTGTAGGTGGTGTTTTTACAACAAGTAGTGACTTTGCAGCATAGTGGGCTCTGTATCTCAGTCTCCAAGGCTACAGGCTACAGTGAGAGTGAACTAAAAACTTGTGATGCACAAAATCACTCTGGCACAAAGTAAATGCTGTGAGATGTGTTAGCTTTCTGTAAACAACATTAATCCTTATGTTTTGCTTCTGTATTTGAGACATAAAGAATCAACTGTACAAATAAAACAGAGGCCCTGCAGTTGTGTGTAATACAGGTGAAGAATAATGTTTCTCAGAATTACAGAGTTCTAAAAGCTGCATATTGTTTGTTCTGTCCCATGGCTGTGACAGATGATGCTAAAGCTGCTGGAGGTCTGAGGGTTTCTTAAGGTGAGTGATGTTGAATATGTTGTCTCTGAGTGCAGATCTGGACACTGAATGGAACAGACCTGGGAAAGTGCTAAGAAGAGTTTCTCACCTTTGACACTAATGAAACCAGAACATACTATTCTTATTCTCTATTAGAACGGAATGGTTCCACTTGGAAGGGACCTGCAAGGATCTTCTAGTCCAATTGCCTGACCAGGGCTGACCAAAAGTTAAAGCATTAAGGCATTAAGGGCAACGTTCAAGTGCCTCTTAAACACTGACAGGCCTGGGGCATTGACCAGCTCTCTAGAAAGCCTCTTACAGTATTTGACCAGCCTTTCTGTAAAGAAATGTTTCATAATGTCCAGTCTGAACGTGCCTGCTCAGAATAAAAGACAACACATATTTTTCTGATTCCTCCACTGTTGTGCTCCCTGCTCACATGATTTTACTTTGAACATGTTTTCAGGTTTGTCACATCCAGGATGAATGGAGAATCTTCAGTTGTTTAAGATCATGTTTTGCCTTAATTAAAGAACCACAGAACCTGGAGTGGGACAACCACCAGTACAATGGAGGCTGGGGATGGACAGATTGAGAGCAGTCCTGCCAAGACTGGGGATGAAACACTGGTCATGAGCCAGCCATGTGTGCTGGCAGCCCAGAAAATCCATCAGGTCTGGGCCCAGGTCCAGGCAAGCAATTGTCCCCTTCTTCTCTGCCCAGGTGAGACCCCACCTGCAGAGCTGCCTCCAGCTTGGGGACCAACAGCAGAAGGATGTGGAGATGCTGGAGTGAGTCCAGAGGATGCCACAGAGATGGTCCAAAGGCTGGAGCCCCTCTGCTCTGGAGCCAGGCTGGGAGAGCTGGGGGTGCTCACCTGGAGAGGAGGAGGCTCCAAGGACACCTTGTTACAGCCTTTCAGTATGTGAAGGGGGCTTACAAGGAAAACAGAGGTTTTTCAAAAGGGGGCTTATAAGAAAAATGAGATTTTTTACCAAGGCCTCTAGTGACAGGACATGGAGCAATGCTTTTAAACTAAAAGAGGGGAGGTTTTGATCGGACATAGCAGAGACAGGCTCACATAATTAAGGTTGGGGTTTTTTGTTGGCAATCCATGATAATGTAACACTGAATATTCTTATCCTTGAAAAGCTCTAATCCTTGAATCTTCTTGATCCTTTCAGTTAAAATATCTACATTCTAAACCCACATGTAACTGTGGGTTTTATCTTCAGAACAGTGGGATTTAAATGACTCTGGGATACTGTTGCTAGCAGTCATAAATCCCAAACCAACAAAAGGAGTACTGTGAATTGGACTATCATCTTGTAAAACACATGCCATAGAAGTTCACTGAATTATCTTTTCCTTGATTTAGAAGCATATATTTGGAAAAACACCAAAACAAAATCACAAACAAAACACTAACATACAACCAAAACAAAACAAAAAGAAACCCAAAGCAAAGCCCCTCACAAACATTCACTCAAGAATTACCAGCGACCAGAAATTTGCAACATCCTTAGTTTCACTGTTCATATTTGTAATTACTTGGACTGTTACATTATGTATCTTGCTTTTGAGCTGGTCTGTTTTATAAGATTCCCTCCAGGACAGTTTTGCATTCTGTTGTATTCAAGCTAACAGACCTGTAATAGTTCAAAATACTTTTAAAAAAAATCTCTCCTAAATATCACTACTGCATTGGATGTTTACTAAATATTTCACTTCTAGTATGGTAGAATTGATTAAAAATTGCTTCCATTGTCAATTGCTGCAGTTATGTATGCCCATTCTGTCCATTCTGGAATGCAGACAATGGAAGAATTTAATTAAAATTAAATTCCAATTTTTTCCATGAGAGAAATGAGCATTTCCACACCCCATTAGTACTTGCACCTGTGCTGTTAACACCACGTAGAAATCAGCCTCTTCTTCATTTCTGTGGATTCCAGGTTTGTCTCTATTACCTTTCCCAAGAATTTATTCATGCAGGGAGACTGGTGCCTTAGCCAAGGACAGCGTGGTACCGGGCCTCAGTTCAACAACAGCAACAACTACACAGGCAAAAACTGGTTGAAATTTCAGATTCTTAAAGCACAGAAGGGAATTCAGAGTGCTGAAGGACTCTGCCACTGCACTAAGAGCACTTGTCACCGCAGAGGGAGCACCAGGAGACACCTTGGCCAGCATGCTGGAAGCCACCAGTTGTGTGGTGCGGGGCAAGATTGCTCTAAGGGAGCTGTGCTTGCTGCTGTGGGGTATCTGGGAGGAGGAGGAAGCTGTGGATGAAACAGCTTGGCTGTGGTTTCTATCCCTTCATGCACAAGCAGCAGTTCAAGCTACCGCTGCAGGGTGTAATGCAATCCATCCCTACTGCCTATCTCCCCTGATTTATACTGGGCCATCAGGTAAGAAAATCCATTTCTGATTTCTTTGCTCAGTTGTCAGGGTCCGATACTCTCTGGCCTGATTCTTTTAGAAAGTCCACACGAGGAGGATTTAAAGTTTGGAAGCAGGTTTACTTATTTGAAGATACCTGGCATTACAAAGATTTGATTTATTGACATGCCCCAGTTTTTACACCTTTCTTACTGTATCACTCACCTCATGGACATTGCCAGTAGAACCCATCAGAGAGGTTTTATAGTGCTGCCTGTTGAGCTTCTCGAAAGTGTTTAGATTTTGTAAGGAAGGCAGGTATAAATGCTATAAACTGGAAATTGCACCTTGTCTGCTTTGGGAGCTTGTGACCCAGTGGCAAATTAGTGGCTGCCAACGACTTCCATCCTCAGTAGAATATCATAGAGGAGAAGAGTATCACAAACTTTGAAATGTTAAATTTAAAATTGCACTATGGCTTGTGTTAAAAAAAAATGGAAAGGGGAACTAACAACCTGGCTTTAAAATCAGTGACTCTGTGCACTAGCTGTGGGACTGACATTCTCAGCAGTTACCTAAAGTGTCATGCAATTTAAACAGGAGGAGGAAAAAACATCCCATGCAGATGTTCATAAAGGTAATGTGAGAAGGGTTTAACCCATCTGGTTACTGGAAGAGTTCAAGGCCAGTTTGGATGGGGCTTGGAGCAAGCTGGTCTAGTGGAAAGTGCCCCTGTCTGTGGCAGAGGGGGTTGGAGCTAAATAATTTTGAAGTCCCTTTCAATCCAAATCACTCTGGAATTGTGTGACTGTGGTTATCCTTCCTGACTGGAGCATTACTAAAATTGAGCCACCAACATCTGCTGATCTCCTCTCCTACACTAAATCATCTCTTTGTAGGAGGCTATTGGGTTACTTGAGCATGACTTTCTCTTCATAAATCACAGAATATTCTGAGCTGGAAAGGACTCACAAGGACCACCAAGTCCACCTCTGAAGTGAATGATGCGTACAGGGATTGAACTTTGGCATTTTTAGCACCATGCTCTCGCCAACTGAGCTAAAATCTTTGCCAATTAGTCCCAATCACCTTTGTGCCTTCTTGAGTTTGGAAACGCTTTTCAGGAAGGTTTGCTTCCTCATCTTTGCAGGGACAGAGGTGAGGCTGACAGGCCTGTAGTTCCCTGGATCTTCCTTTTTGCCCTTCTTCAAGATACGAGCCATACTTGCTTTCTTCCAGCCTTCAGGATCCTCCTGCCATCACCATGCCCTCTCAAAAACAATCATGAGTGGCCTCGAAGGGATGTTACCCAGCTCCCTCACTACCCATGGCTGCATCCTTTCAGGTTTCTGCTAAACGTGGTTCCTATCTCGGTCTGCTCCACTGAAGGTGAATATTCCTTGCTCTCAAGCCTCCCTTTGGGCTCAGAGTCCTGCAATCCCTGAAGGCTGCTGCTCCATGGCCTTCATCACTGGGGTGCTTGCCCCATTTGGATGTGGGTCCGTGTTTTCCTTAGTTTTCTGTTGCTATGGATGTATCTGCAGAAGCCTCTCTTGTTGCACTCACATCTCTTGCCATATTTGATTGCAGGTGGGCTTTGGTTTTCCCTATCCCTTTTCTGCTAGCTTGGATAACACCTCTGTATTCCTCCTGGATTACCTGTCCCTTCTCTCATCTCACAGTGCCTCTCAGTGGCCTGAGTTATTTCTGTATATTTAAGAGTCATTAATTGACTCATAAACCAAATTTCCTTCCTTCTCCTTCATCAGTTATGGCCCTTAAGGCTGTGTAAAAGAGGATCAGCCAAGTAATTGTTCGTAGCCTGATTCTGTTGTTGGAGGAGCAACAGGGCTGGGACTTACCCTGGAGGTCTGAGCAACTTTTAAAGTGAATGGTAGGCTCATATGTGCACTTTTAACCTACGGGATGTTTTGGGATTGTGACTTGGATTAGATCGTGTGATGTTACCTAATGGTCACTTGTGAAAGGAATAAGGGAGTGTCTTTACAAACAAATGGCTGGTAAAGATAAGACCTGAGTCTGCTGGGAAGGTAACTTTGATACTGAGAGACAGAAGGAACAATAGGTAGGATTTCCATAGGAATTTCCCTAGTTAGATTTACCCGAAACTGTGTTAATAAACTACAAGAACAGAGACACAAGAATAAGAAGAAAAGGGGGATGTGTATTGGGAATGTCTGTATTAGGGGGATGTACATTAATTAGGCGTTCCGGAAAATCTGTACCTCTCGAGTACCTCAGCCAATGGGGAAANGGCCTCTCCCTTTATTCATGAATAAAGCTACAGGACTCCTCTGTCTCCTTTTTGGACATACACCTCTGGCGTTTGTGGATTAATTTTCCTGACACTTGTTTGTCAAATTATGTGCATCGTGGCAGCTTAAACTGCAAGATATCTATTTTTTTGGTTTTTTTTAAGTAGCTCAAACATGATAAGTTTAGCAGACATACTGGCCAGTGTCTGGAACTCATAAAGCAATGCTGTGCCACAGATAACTAATATTCATGAGACAAGGATTGTGATAGACAAAAACTCCCACGAGATGGAGCTGCACCATACCAGTTCATCACGGCTCTGGCTGGGCTGCTGGTCCTTGAGAGTGAGTG
>VZTX01018601.1:0-16081 GCA_013400915.1 Pardalotus punctatus | reverse complement strand
AGCCCTGCGCTGAGGGGAGCCGCACTGAGGGGCCCCAAGGGGAGCCCCCGGGATCGGGGGAAGCGGGAGGGCCCTTCAGGGGCAGCCCCAGGATGGAGCCTGAGGGAGCCCCCGGGGTGACGGGGGTTGCACCCCGCGGCCGGGGCTGTGCCCGACCCTCCTCGCCCGATGCTGGGGGTCGTGAGGGCGCCCCGCGGGTCAGGGCCGGCTGTGCTGCTCCATCCACCCTCGGGGCTCTGCCACGGAAACCCGCGAGGTAGAGCTGGCAAACCCACTCGTGGATGTTGCCCCAAAATACAGCCATTTCCAAATAACATAGAAATGCAAAAGCAGTGTCAACAGTGCGTTACCACTGACACGGATAGTAGCTGCCTTAAGAAACAAGAGCCCCGCAGGTGGGAAATCAGGAGAACACGAGAACTTGAGTTCTTGAGAGCGAGTTTGGGAGTCCCTTTCCCTGAAACGTGTAAGAAAGGGGAGGAGATGTGGAAAGGTGTCCCGCACAGATGTACAGCTACTTTTCCAAAGTGCCCAAAATCTGCTTTGGAAGTAGATGGGGAAGCAATAGGGGTTGTGTGTGAGTGGATGGAGGTGCCAGGCAAGTGCTTAAGCTGTGAAAAATGGAGGTGGAAGGAGCTGTGAACAGCTGCCGCGTGCCTCCGGCGCAGCGCAGGGTCCGGTTTCCCTGACCACCAAAAGGTTGGCTCCCATCCCTCCTGCCGCCAGCTCTTTGCCGGTCCGCTCAGATCCCAGCAAAATCTCCCTCTAAAAACTCTCAGTAGCTTCAATGTGCTCAGCACAGCCCAACAGCCAGTGAAAAACCCTGGAGCCCTGTGCCCCGCGGGTCAGTCAGTCACCGTGGGATGGCCATGCTGGTGTCTTCACCAGGCATTCGACCGCAGTCCCACACTTGTGACGCTGTTGACTCGGTCCACGGAGCACCGGTGCTCCATTCTGCCACGTTACCCCATTCTGATGTATCCCCAGTGCCCGTGGCGTCAGGGTGGAACACTCGTGGTGTCCCTGGCTTCATGGCCCTGGCAGAGCAGTGGCAGCCGCACGGTGAATGGTTGGTGGCATATGAAGTGGTGTGGCAAGAGGGCACAGGACTCAAGCACATCTCTGGATTTCAGCACTGTCCATCAGCCATCATACCTGGTGACCAGCCCCTGCCCAGGGTGTGCCATGGTGGTCTCCAAGACCTTTCCCTGGACAGTGACAGCTGGGATGCAGCCATCGTGGTCCCCAGTAACATTCGTCATGGCACACTGCAGTTCTGCTTCTGTTTTAGGGTGCTCAGCACCACCCATCCATACGTTGTTCAAATCAGGCACGAGTGTCTTCCTGATTTAAAAGTCTTCCGAAAGGGTTTGCTTTGATCACTGAGTCCCTCAGCAAAATGTCCAGGGATGGGGCAGCCACAGCTTCCCTGGGCAACCTGTCCCAGAGCCTCACCACCCCTGACAGGGAAGATTTCCTTCCCAATATCCCATCTAACCTACCCTCTCTCAGTGGGAAGCCATTGTCCTGGCACTCCAAAGACCCTTTTCAGCTCTCTTGTAGCAGTCATACTCAGGAGAGCTGAAGGAAAAGGTTCCCCTTTGGCAATCTCAAACCTGACAACTGCGGAAGGAAAGGGGGATTCACCTGTGCCAGGCAGGGATTGCCCTGCCCTGCCCTGCTGTGGTGGATTCAGGGTTTTCATCTTCCCCAACACCCTGCAAAGGAGGGAGGAATGTCTGTCCATGAGAGAAGAGACCTACTACTATGCTGGCAGTACAAAACTGAATTGTTTGGGAAGCATCCAGGGGAAACAATGTAAGACTGTGCTATATTCACCTCCTGTCTGAGTGATGAGGGAGACAGAGGCTCTTGGAGAAGGTGTCACCAGCAGATGGGCTGTGGTGGGGAAGGAAAACAGATCTTAGTCGCGCAAGGGAAGTGGTGAGAGACAGAGTGCTCAGGGATGGAGCAATTCAGGATAGAGAAGGTGCCTTTGAGAGGCACAGGAATTCATGGCCGGGCAGTGAAAGGACAGCGCCGAAAGCCCGGATGCGCTGGCCCAGCAGTAGCAGCTCCACGACAGCTGCTGGAACGTGCTTGGCTGTGAAGAGCTTTGCAGAGTCCTGGGAAGGGCAGAGCTGGGAGAGCACAAATAACAACATAGAATGCGGTGTCAAAGCAGAGAAAAAAGAGTCCTGGTGCTTTGTGGAGTGAGGCAGGAGCAGCCTGGCTGTGCAATCCTGCCTGTGCTCACCCAGCCCGCGGGAACTTCCAAAACACTGCACTGGTAACAGCTGGAAAGGAAAGAGGCCCTGGTGCTCCCAGCATTCCAGGACAGGAAGGCTATGGGCAAAGGCCAAATCTGGAGAAAGAATTAATAATCCTTTTTTTGGGGAGGACTGAGTAGTCCTGGACAATTAGAATTTTAAAGGACTAAATGTGATTAGTCCATGGTGCAGCATAGAGCAGCAGGACTGGGGAGAATAACCACAATGAGGCAGGTCAGCAAGGTACATGCACAAGGTTTCCTGGGATCCAGTGGGAGCTATAAAACTTCTCTTGTGCGCCCCAGAACGTGGAAAAGCCGTGGGAGCAGGCAGCAGTGGTTCTGTGTCACTGAGGTATTTTCTCTCTTTATTATGAAGTTCCTCTCCCTGCAAAAGCAGCCGGAGAGCGGCAGGTGTGAGGGGGAAGGAGCCTAAACTGGGATTGTGGGGACAAATTAGCAGGTGCCTGCAGAATATCACTAACTCCATCTGCGATTCCAGAGCCTACGTAGGTGTTTTATTTTCTAACGGTGTTAGAAAGACTGTCAGAAAATAATTAGGCTCTGTCAACAGTTCCCCTATTCCCAGATTACTTACGACTTCCTGACTCATTAGAGCTGCCGAGGTTGGCAGGAAACTTGTTTTATAGTAATTTCTGTTAGTGGTGTCCCTGGAGAAGAGACAGCACGGTACGGGTGACACCAGCGTGTGACACCAGCATGTGACATTGGCGTTGACTTCACTCTCGTGATGGAGGCACTGGGGCCGTCAGGGTTGTGCAGTGCGGTTACTGCTGGCAGGAGACACCGTCACCCCCCTCCGTCCCCATCCTGGTGACAGGGAGCAGGACACTCAGCTGTGGGGCTGACACTGGGCAAGGTCCAGGTTTCGGTGCACGAGATTTGCCGGTGTCCTGAAAATTTGCCTGGTTTGTGAGGGTTTTAAAAACAGAGGGGACACATCAATCCCATTAAAGGGGTCTTCCCATTTAATCCTGGAATAAAGCCACCGCAGCAGCCCTGTCCCAGGGCAGGAGCCATGATGTGCAAACACAAGTTGGCTGTGTCAGGATTCTCCTGGGGCCCACTGGGCCCTGAATTTTACCATCTCTGTCTCAGACACCCAGTAATCCTCCTCAGTGCTTGGAGGAGCCAGACCACGCTCGGTACTGATCCTGCAGCACTTGGAAGCAGATGTAAAAATAGTTCTGAAATCTTCTGTTTATTTCTCTGATTTTTGGATCCAATTCCTCTAGATCAAAGATAAATAAAGTTTACAGTAAGAAAGTGCTTGCCAAGAACACAAAGCCCAACCTTCCTCCCCAAAACTTGTTCTTCCCACTCAGTTCATGTCCTTTTTCCCTACACTATTTCAGCTGAAATCCAGGACCAAAGCAGATGTTCCCATGATTTTCCATGCCCTTTTCCCAAGACAGTGCCTTGCTGACCTCCTGCTCCCTCCTGTGATGCTCTGACCAGGTACTGCTTCCATGAGGCTGCTTTTGGGACCGCAAGATCCATAATTAGGTAAATTTTAAGAGCCTGGTTCTGCTGACAGCCACGGAGTGGGATGTTACATTCTTTTATAAGCAGACATGCAAATAAGAGACATATTCCATGGCCTCCATGTCATCTTTCCATTGAAAACAACTCTCCTACGTGCTCTTCTCGCGGAGGCGAGCGTGGGAGTCCTGCAGCCACAGGGTGGTGGTGCCCCATCACACACCACGTGGCTTCCTCCAGGGAAAACCCATGCCCACGGCTGCTCTGCCGCTTGCTCACGGCACTTCCTAAGAGGTGATCAGGATTATCAGGATGATGTAGGGAGCCCTCCTATCTGCCCTGCTATGGCTGTTAAAACTTCCATTGTAATGGCAGCATGGAGTATTTTATGGAATCAGGGGCTGCTTGTGCAGTGCTTAGCCCCAGACTGCTGCTCCCCACCTACCGCAGGGACCATCAGGGACCATCAGGGTGCTCGGCCACACACACTGCAGTCCATCCTTGGCACAGGCTCAGCACCAACTTACACCAAGGGAAGACTTTTCCTCTACCAACAGGAAGGCAAATCCCATGTCTACCGCTGGATATCCCGTATCACCAACGCTGGATATTTGAGCCCTGTAACACGGGGGTTACACACCACAGGGTGACAGGGATGGAGTAACATCCTATGCCTGTTGGAAGACAGGATCCTGCACCTGTTTGTCGTACACCTTTATTGAACACAGCAAACACACACAGCCTGGCACCTCCTGCCGGGCAGACAATCTCCAGGTACAAGAAATGGCATTTTGTGGGTGCTTCCATCACGGAACATGCACCACCCCACCCCCCCAGGAACACCCTCCAATCTCCTACCCCTCCTCCACAAACCATCAGCCCAATTAACAGTTACATTCTGCGTCATCAAGGAATTTGGCGTGGTGGAGAGGCAGAAAAGGCCGGCACTGCACTCCTGGGCAGCCCTACCACGCTCACATTAACCACAGGAGCTGCCTCAGTGCTCATGTTTCCAGCTCCTCGCTCAGCTCCTCCTCCGCAGCACCTGAAGGAAGCAGAGCGCAGCCCAGCTTGAATTCCACCCACAGAGGTTTCTGCGGGGTGAATGCTGAGACAGCGCCAGCATTGTGCGGGGCCCCGGCAGCAAACATGGGCTGTGCGGGTTCAGCATGAGGACAGGGCTTGGCAATTGCCTGTTTTAATCCCTAAACAAAATGAGTAAACAAGCTTTGTTAATGCCTCTCTTGTTGCCTGAGTGGTTTTACACCTGTGGACCCATCCTTGAGGCAGCCAGAACAGAATGAGACGAGGAGGGTTCACCACCGCACTGGAGGACACCTGGGAAGCACGGGGCTCGCTCCAACCTGCCTCCATCCCAGACATTCTGCCCCTTGTCATTAATGGAGAAGCGAGAAGACTTCGATGTGGCTCCTGCAAATGCATCTCAAGCACCGTGAGGCTCTTGAGGAGCTGGCACATGCACAGACAGAGGCTACTTGAGGTTCCACAAGGCATTGGACAAGGATCTTACCAGCTCCAAGAAGCCTTGGAACAAGACTGAGTCTCCCCAGGGTGATTAATCCCTTAAGAGGAATAAAAGGTTCCATAACATATGGGAATTGACACGCACCTTCACCATAGCAGAGGGTCAAGAGCTGATGATGGCAAGAAGTTATTTAGAGCAGCCAAAATACAACTGAATGTAGAGTGCCAGGAAAACAGTATTAAAAATAAATTAAAAAATCCAAATCCAGGTAATAGTGCTGCCTATGGAGAAACAGGTGTGTTTCCAGCATCATACCAGCCCCATTCCCCAGGCAAGCCTGGTGTCCTTGGATCCAAACCACCTGACCTTTGTGGAGCCTTGCACTGCCCTGAATGACCCCAACTCAGCAGGGTGATACTTTGGCCAATGCATGCCTTCCTGCTTCAAAACCTTCCCTGGTACAGAATCCACTCTAAACTTCCCCAAACTGAGTTCACAGTTCACAATTTTGTTAAATGTGAAGGCAGCCCCAGCAGTGCTCTTACTCCAAGTTCCCTGGCCTTTGTTTTTAAAAAGCAAAGTGTAATTCCACATCCAAGAATTTCTTCTACATGACCTTCTGGAGAACATGGTAGTTTTGTGGAAGAGAGAAGAAACCCCACAACCCACGTGAGGGTTCACTGCAGGACCCCGGGGTATCGCTGCCCTGTTTGCTGTGATCCCAGGGGATGCTCAGCTGTGCTGCAGGTTTGGATTGGGAGCCAGGGTCGGTGGCACAGCCCTGCCAAAAGTCAGTGGGCACCAGGATACCACTTCCCTTTATTTAGCAGATCCCAAAGCCCCAGCTCAGTGTGCTGGAAGAGCTGGAACGGCTCCTGCCTCAGCACAGGAAGCAAACTGTGCACTGTCTGCACTTCAAGGCCGACTGCACAACACACAAAAACAGGGGAAGAGGGAAATACCCTCCTGTACTCCCAGACAAAAACAGCATATCCACAAATCCCAAATGCATTTCTTTTCCTTTTTCGTTTTGGGAGAAGAGACCAGATTTAATTGTTTCCCCCATCTGGTGCACAGTCGCAGCACGTAAGAATGAGTTTAGTTTCCAATACATGTGTCGGATCACAACCTCAGGGAGAAAGAAAAGAATCTGCATTTCCAGAAGCCACATGCCAGTTCCCACTGGCTCTGCCACACACAGCACGAAAACACCCAAACCAACCAGGATTCAATATAAGTTGTTCACAGGATATACATTCCAAAGGGACAAGTACAAACATTACAAAATGAACAGAATCACTTTTAAAATCCATGTATTTGTTTAACCGTTAAAAACAGACAGGTACAGAAAGAGGTGGCCAAGCTAACAATTCCTTGCTGCTCCAGTTAGTGCTGCCTGCACGCCCTGGGAACGTTCCTGCGGAACCAACGCTCCAGACATCGTTTCTGGCAAGGGCTGGAGAAAACTGGCAGATGATTCCCAATTGTGTGAAGGACTGAGGCAGAGCCACAGGCCTAGGGCAGCTCTTTCATGGTGTCTGGCTTAACGCAAAGGCATTGAGAGAAAAAGGTTGTCTGGGGGTTATGTCAGAGAGCGAGAGAGAGCAAGAGAGAGAGAGCATGAGGGACACCACACCACTGTCAGGGAATACCAGAAGTTCCTTCTTCCCTGCCACTGCAAGAGGAAAGTACAACAGGCCTGTGGGTCCCAGAGTTAGGATAAGAGTTTGGAATTAGCTTGGTCCCATGGATATCAACATCACTTGACAGACTCAGAGCTAAACGCACAGCAGAAAGGTTAGGGGCAGCAGAACTCCACGTGTTGCACACATACACTCTCTCTCCCTCTTTTCAGGCTGTCTGAGGCCCCAGCAAGGCCAGCTCAGGAGCTTTTCCCATCCACCATGTAATAGCGATACATTAAACCTAAGACCAGCGCTCCGACGATGGGGATCAGCCATGTCGACCAGAAACTATGGGGAGAGAAAAAGAAACAACAAACTAAAACGTACACACCACAGAAACCAGAAGAAAGCATCCAGTTAATAATCCATTCTTGATGTTCATCCCTTGTTACACACCTAGGGAACTCCTGGGAGCTGTACCCACAGGGTGACCCCGCAGCCACGGCCACAGGCCAGGCAGGCCCCACTGTCCCCGTGCACAGGCTCTGCCAGCCCCCACGAGAGGCCCAAGTATGGCCTTGTGCCTTATAAAATAGCAGCCGAATGGCTGAAGTTTCCAGCTTGGCACATCCAGAGACCAGTGGAGGGGGGTTGTTGTTGGTTTGGTTTTGTTTTCCTTAAATAAGTCAGGCTGTAATTTGTGTTGTACAAACAACAGAGTTGACTCAAGGATGGCGACGGCTACAGCTGTGCCCCAGTAACTCTGCCTTGCTCAGACTCCAGAGGCCACAGCCTCACCCTCAGCAGCCTCCTGAGCAAACTCTTCTGCACCAGCTGCAGGAGACCAGGCCACTGTGCTGGTTTTTTTTTCAACTAGAAGGGGGCTAGTCATGGTAAAATCCTACAAAAAATCACCCATCACAGTGTTGTGCCACCCCAGGGCCAACAGCAGGCACCCAAAGGAGCCCTGTGGTTACAGGGATGCAGCCACAGCCGTGCAACACCAGCACAGGGGGCAGAGAATTCCAAACTCTGGGATGACGTTGGTTCTGCCCAGTGCAGAGCAGACCTGGGCTCACATCCAACAAGAGAGGTGCACACTCTGGCAACCGGCTTTGGAGTATCTGCTTGCCAGAAGGACACTGCAGTACATCCTCAGGGATTTTCAGGCCCTTTGGAGTTAATATGCAGTTCTACAAACAGAGTCCCAACCCCTCCACTTCTCACTCTTATTTTCACGAGATACTATACCTTGCTTGGCCTGAGGATGTCATACTTGGATTCTGGAGGAGGAAAGAGGGCATTAGCAGGGGAACAAAGAAACATTAAACATGTGCTAGTAAGACAAGCCTGAACGTGTGATTACAAAATATGGAAGAAAAATAACGCTCCTCTCCCAAACAACCCCTGTCGCCAGGGTGGATGTTTTTGGGGATGTTTGCTGTCATCTTCACCTCCATGCTCTTTCCATCAATCCAATCTCTCCCATCCAGTCACCAACTCCATGCTGGAACTTGCACCCATCTCAAAATAAAGCCTTGCTTATTACATCACAGTTTTGGGGTGGTTTTGTGCTTCCCCCTTTTTTATTTGTACATTACTGATTCTCTCTCTTGCTGCCATCTTTAAATTACACTGGAACCTGCTTTTAAAAGATGTTGCCCTCTGGAAAAAGCCTGCTTCTCCTAAGGAATAAGTCCAGCATAACATGCTGGACTTATTGCTTAGGAGAGAAAAATACTTAAAAGAAAAATATTTAACTTGGATCCAAGGAAGCTACTCTGACCATCACTGATTTCTGGGCACATTTTCAGCATGTGATTCTGTTTATGAATTGGAGCTGAACCAAACAATAAATTTTAAGGTGAATATGTACATAATCACACAGCTCCATGTTATAACTAAGCACAGGCTTTACCCAGACTGAGTTATCCTTTATTTCCCTGTTGACAATTCTCTTCTGGATTCCTGCTGCTCTGCAAGTGTTCCTGCTCAGAGGAACATCTCCTGAAAGCCTTGTTGAAGGCAGAGCTGTGCCCTGTCCAGGCCTCCCAGCCAGCTGCAAGGCACATGTTTACCTCCCAGCTGGGATTCTATTTATTGCTTTTTCCCTCTCCCCATCCCTTCCAAAGGCATTTTTGCAACACTCTGCCCTGTTCTAATCCAGGAGTACCTGAGTGTTAAGCAACACCACTGATCCCCAAGGCAGTTAACAGAGAATTGCTGTTGGCCAGCCAGCCCCGTGGCGGCCGTGCCTGTCTCCTGGCTCCAAGGGAACAAGGAAACCAGTTCCGTGGTCAGGACATAGCCAGAAATGCAAAAAATGGTCTGTGGCTCAAGGTGTGGAAACAACATTGCTGCTGCCAGCAGAGAAAGGGCACAAAAACTCACTTCCAATTTCACACTGTGGTGCCCGCTGAGCTTCAGAACAAAAACAAAGGTAGAATTTGCTTGGGAAATTTATTCATGTGTAGTTTGTGTAAACATAAAGCCACAAGCTCCACAGGAAAAAAAGAGGGGGAAAAAACCTCCAAAAGACACGTGACAATAAATAAAAGCAGAAAACTGAAACGCTGAGAGCTTACCTTAGAACCTTCCTTTTTACGATCATTCTGTCAGGGGAAAAAACAAAGAAAAGAGGTTAAGTGCTGACTTCAAAGGAAGGCTGCAGCCTTTATGAGGGAATTGTTCTGTACACAGGTAATTGCCTGGGCTCAGTTTTCAAAGGAGTCCTTCCTTTGGCACCCAAAGGCAGGCAGGAAGGTGGTGTTGGAGCCGCTGGGATCTCTCACCCTCCTGAGCTCAGAATTACAAGGCAAAGGTGGGTTATGGTTCCACCAGCTACACAGGGAACCCATGAGTTCAGCTTAAGTGCCTCGATTTAAATGACATGAAAAATCTGTTCTGAATGGTGGAAGGAGGAGACTAATTTAGTTTAGTTTCCCCAGAAGAAACCCTGGACAACGCAGGGACTGCCTAAACCCCTCAACTACTAACTTCTTTCACAGCACATGCCTCGGGGTCTGTGTTTGGGGGTGGCACAAGGGACTCACCGGGTGGACCTCCCCGATGTAGTACTGCTTGAGCATTTCCCTGGCATCTGTGGAATGCCCCACATCCTCGAAGCTCTCCGTGGCATCTCTGCCAGCTTGCTCGAGCAACACCTCTTCTCCACCTGGGTGCTGGAAGAGAAGAGGCCACATGAGCCAATGCTGGACAGAAAGGCACTGAGGACATCATCAGCCTTCCTTCCAACCTGCACAACTGGATGCCCTGACCAATACCATCGATAAAATCTACCAAAGGTTCAGTTGTACAACATCTCCACAGGAACTCACAGACACCAGTGGAGGAAAGGATATTCTACTTCTTCAGGTTCTACAAAAATGATGTGTTTGGCTGACTCTGCACACGGATGTGCAATACTGAACTTGATCCCGTGTGCAACCAGCAGTGACATGGGGGGAAGAAATCATGAAGTGTCACAAAAATTATACTGTTTAATGTCATACACTGATTTCAGAGATCCAGAGTTATAACAGCCAAAGCCCCAGGGAGCTCCACAGTGACACTGCCACTGCTGTGGGAGGCAGCTGGCCACGGCTGACTCTCAGATGGGATGAACCACACAAACCCCGGGTGTGGTTCTGTTGTCTGTGGTGGGCTGGGCTCTGTCCACGGTCAATGCCACAATTCCAGGAACAGCCCAGCAATGGAAAGCGCTAACCACAGACCTAGCAAAGGACAATCCCTTTACAGCCTGAGTGTGAGCTACCAGCTAATCCAGTTACACCAATAAAGTGGTCACGAGTCCCAGGGCATGCACAGGGACTAACCTAGTTTTCCAGGACTTCAGGCAACCAGCCCCCAGCTGGAGAAGAGATTTTGGGCTACATTTCAGATCAAAGGACGACACACCTGCTTCTCTCTGTCATGTCTTTCTCCTCCTCAGAGACACAGAGCAGCTGCCACCCCTCCCCCCCTTCCTTCATTTTGTCTGCTTTTGCTGCCAAAAGTCCAAATATTCCCACCAGGCCATCCCACCTCATACCAAACACACTCAGGATGGACACAAACTGGCCCCCTTGTTTGCTCTGGTGGGTTTTTACAGTCAATCCTGCAATCCTCTTTATCCAATTGCAGCTCTTTATTTGGAATAAATCCCTTTATTGTCCAGGTATGCCACTAAACCAACATGGAGCCTTCTCAGGAGCCATAAAGGGCAAAGTGGAGGGACACAGTTTGTTAGCAGGCCATGATCAGGTGGCCTGAGCTGGGACACCAGGTGAGGCTTCGTGGCTCATTTCCTGTGCCTGGATGCAGCTCTTGCTGCCCTTTCTCCCAGACCAACCCTTAGGCTTGCTTGATCCCAGAGGAGTTGGATCAGGGACAGCTCGATGTTGTCTGCTCACATTGCTCAAAACAACTGTCCCATTTCCAGTTAAGATCCATTTAAAAGGTGCCCATTTATCTAAGCCTTCCAGAAGAACACCTTAGGGTTGCCAGAAATCTCATCTTTTAGACAGGAAAATATCTACATTTTCTTCCTTTCCTAATCATTCACCCTAAAAGGGCTGACAAAACTCTGCAGCAACAACGAACATGCAGTGGATCTTTCAGTGACACCAGTCTGTCCACAGACAAGAGGAAGGATACAGTTCAAGAGAAGAACAGTAAAGTTCACTCCTCTTTATATCTCTGACTGTGAAGCTTTTCTATGCACTTGCTAAATCCACAATTATTTACTCACGCACATCTGTTTTTCACTGCAGTCTCCAAGCCTAAAAGAAAAAGACCTTCAAAATATTTTGGCATCTCCTATTTCTGAAGAGTTCCCTCCTCCAGACAGCACCACTGCAGCCAGACAATTCCCACCTTGTCCTACCCCAGCAAATGTAAACCCAGATTATTTGTACAGGAAGTCACTGACTCTGCCACAAAACCTCCCAAAGCTGCAGCTGCTGCAGGAAAACATGGAAAAAGTGTTGCAAACCATGGGGGGAAAAAAGTCTTCTAAGGGAAACAGTGGCTGGAAAATGTCAGATTCTGATAAGAAACAGCAAAAGCAAAACAGAAGGGGAGAGGTGACAATAAAATTGGGACCTCTGCGTCACTGGACCTTCAGCACACACAGTGAATAACCGAGCACTCGAACTGCAGGCAGGCAGCAAAGTCCTCTGAGAGCACATCCCAAACTTCCTGCACAAGGACAGAGCCTGGAGTCCCCTCTCCACAAACTCCAAGGGCCTGTCTGCAAATGTCTGGCTGGGAACTGCTGGTACAGACCTGCTGGAGACACAAACAAGCTCAGCAGCAACACTAAGCTCCAGGACTAATTAGATCACTGTGTCAGGTACGAGATGAGATAAGATCACCAGGTTGAGGAGGGATGCGACTTTATTCCCAGTGCCCAGAGTTAAAGAAATAAACCAGGAGAGGGAAGAGTATTCCTGTGCAGTAATAATGTGCCAGCACCATAGAAGCCAGAACCAAGGAGGAGCAGCCACCTGGATGAATGATCCACACATCCTGCACAGCTGATTGAAGGCATGGAACAGGTTTTCCAAAAACACCTCTGCAAAGCTGGAGCAGGTCAGCACGAGGAAACCCAGATGCCTGGTGCTCCTCCTTCTCTTGAAGAACACTATACCTGAAACTAAAGGACCAATTTGGGTCAGTGGTGTCACAACCCAGGCTCCTGCCACTTGGAAACTGGAAATGGATTCCTACTCACACTTATCATGGGGATCAGGCAGCAGCGTGTGCAGAGACACGGAGCTGGGGCAGCTGCTGTGTCTTGCGGGCTCAGATAACAGACACAAGGACTTCCTAGAGAAACATGCATCTCCAGACTCCCCTAGTCGTGTGAAAATGGAGATAAACTGTGTCTCTCCAGCATAACTGAAAATGTCTGTTACAGATTGTGCATAAGTTAAAAGCTCAGATTTTAATTCTGGCGTGGTGAAGGGTGAGCCTGACAGACCCAGGAACGCCTGCAGGAGGTCCAGCTGCCTCCCTCCACCCTCTGCTCACCCTGAGCACCCAGACCCTCCTGCTCCAGCCACAGCCTACACGTGTTTTTTTAGACCACTGCGACCAGGAGTAATAACACGTGTCCTGGTGTGGTCCAGTTACCCAGATTTGGGAGAAAACAAATCACCACAAGGCTCTCTTCGATTTCAAAATAATCCCATTTAATTTCAGGCACTCACAGGCTCTCTGAAGCACAGGAGGTTGCATCTCCCAGAAACACCTGCAAAACTTCAGTTGCTGTCTTTGCTCATCTCCTGGATTTGGTTCATGTTCTTATAAATCAGTAAATTTTGCTATGTGATAGATGTCTTGTTACTCCTATTACACAGCCAATAACGTGAACTGGAACCTTAAACTGGTCTACACTTCCAGCAGCACATGGATTTCGGGTTGGCTGACCTGCAGTGCATAATTTGCAGGAATCATTAAGCCAAATTCAGCCTTTTGGCAGCGACTTCTTCAGGACTGCACAATTCCACGCAGGTAACACGCCAGCAGGCTCAGCAATCCCAGCCAATAATCCATGAGCAATGGGCAGGAAAGGCACCCGGCAGACCCTGCTCCAGAGCCCACACGGGGCCAGGGGCACACATGACAGGACACCCCGAGTGCTGCAGCTGCCCCACACAGAGCTCTGCAGCAACAGCTCCTCACACAACTGCAACTTTCAAACGAGACAAGCACCCCTGCTTCCCATCAGCTGCACGTCATTCCCCAGCACTCCAGAGGGTAACAGATAAAAAGAGGATTTTTGCCAATAAATGAGGCCTTGATCTACACTTCCCTGTGCCAGCAAGGGGTGTGCACAGCACAGTGTTGTGTCAACCACGCTGGCACAGCTCAACGGTGCCCCTATTCTCCCTTTCCCTCATCCAAGTAGGTCTTTTCATGTCAGAAAAACACAAATGGGAAAAAGGGCCTGGAAAGGACAGAATGAAATATCATCTCAGGGTGAAACACCATCTCAAGGTGACAGTCAGGGCACTGCTTGCTGTCAGTGGCTTGCTGGAGGGACTGAAGTGTTTTTCTGGGCTTGCTTATAATTCCAGAGGCGTCCCAGGGAGCAGGTCCCAGACTCCATCTTACAGAGAACACCGAGGTGAAGACTGGACCTCCCTGCAGTGTCCACGCTCTGAATTACAGCACAGAGACAAGTGTAGGACAAGACTCACAGCTCTTGCAGCTGCTGTCCCAACCTCCAGCTTGTTCTGGCTCTTCCTAAACCCTAACCCAGCATTTTCTTATTCAGAAACCAGCACTGAACTGCTTTTCCAAGTTTTTGTCTGATCTTTTCTCACATCTGCTTAACTTTTGTGCAGCAACAGTTCCCTCCCACCAAACTGTCCTGCTTCCACCTTGCACATCTCATCCCACCAAACTGCCCTGCCTGGAGCAAAGGAGGCTGGGGGGACCTTCTGGCCCTCCACAACTCTCTGACAGGAGGGGGCAGCTGGAACGGGGTGGGGTGGAGGCTCTGCTCCCAGGGAGCAGGGACAGGACAGGGAACACCCTCAGGCTGTGCCAAGGGAGGGTCAGGTCGAACATCAGCAGAAATTTCCTCATGCAAAGGGTGGTCAAGCATTGGAAGGGGCTACCCAGGGAGGTGGTGGAGTTCCCATCCCCAGAGGTGTCCAGGGAGTGACTGGACATGGCACTCAGAGCTCTGGGCTGGGGACAAGGTGGGAATCAGGCACAGCTTGGACTCGATGGGCTGGGAAGGATTTTCCAACCTGGACAATTCTGTGATTTTCTGGACCCAAAGAACAAACCAGATTGTGTCCAACTTTATAAATAAATACTGAGAGCTGCAGAGCAAAGCACAACCTCCAGCTGCCAGATGATCACTCCCTCCTGCCTGATGCACCTCCAGCCTCGCCACAGCAGCTCTGTCTATCACTGCAGGCCATGACTCCACAGCACACAGGCTTCAACCACACAGGCCTGGAGGGAAACCAGAGTGGAATTCAGACCAGCAGAACCAACAAGCTGGAACACGTGCATTTCAACAAAGTGTCTTCTTTGGAGCTGGTTCAGCTCAACCTTTGTACATTGCCCTGCAGATGCCACAATGTGTTTGCTGATATTTTAAACTGGGATAAATTCCTTTGAAATTTTCATAGAATCACAGAATATTCTGAGCTGGAAGGGACCCACAGGGATCATCCAGTCAAACTCCTGGCCCTGCAGAGACACCCCAAAAATCCCACCCTGTCCCTGAGAGCATTGTCCAAATGATCCTGGAGCTCTGGCAGCCTTGGGAGCCATGACCATTCCCTGGGGAGCCTTTTCAGTGCCTGACCACCCTCTAGGGGAAGAACTTTTTCCAGATATCCAACCTAAACCTCCTCTAGCACGGCTTCATGCCCTTCCATCGGGCATTACTATTTTGTCACTGTTTATTCCCATTCTATTTCCAGCTCTCAACACTCAGGACACCACTCCCAAACTTTTCAAAATCAGAAGTCAAAAGCAGTGAGTCTTGAAGGAATTTTTGTCCCCACATCCAAGGGAACTGGAGATCTGGCAGAGGCTGCCTGGTTTCCAAACCCCCGGTGCGTGGTCTCCTCTCGGCAGGCAGCAGCTCGGTAGTTGCTGTATCACTGTCACCGTCTCTGAGTTCCGGGCTGTGCCTGCAGACCTCACATTCAAACCACCGATGCTCCCCGATCCCGCTCACCCTTCAGGACGCGCAGTGAGGTCCCGTGGCTGAAGGAAAGCTCAACCTCCCCGTGACTTGCCTGAACAGATTTCCTGAGAAAGCCGGCATTGTCCAAGAGGAGCAGCAGCACACCCCCCGCCCGCGGTGACCCGCCATCCCGGCCGGCCCTCGGAGTCCGAACACGGGCGTGCGGCCCCTCAGAGCGCAGAGCCGGGCTGGGGGACACGGGCACACACCCCATCCCCCAAACCCCGGCGGGGCCTGCTTCCCCCTCCTCTTACACCCCAGCCCGGGATCCCTGTCCCCACGACACCCCCGGAGCCTGCAGGGCCCTCCCCGCCCCCCGTCTGTCCCACACGCTCCCCCAGCCTCTCCCCGCTACCCTCAGCCCCCCGAGGGGCCGGGCCGGGCCGCCCCCACTCCAGGCCTCACCTCCTCCAGGAACCGGGTGACATCGTAGACGCGCCCGTGGATGACCAGCCAGGCCTCGCGACTGGAGTTCCGTT
>VZTX01018594.1:0-30353 GCA_013400915.1 Pardalotus punctatus | reverse complement strand
AGGTTATCAGTGATCAATCAGGTTATCAGGTGATCAGTGATCTTTCAGGTGATCAATGATCTATCAGGTGATCAGGTGATTAGATAATCAGCTATCAGGTTATCAGTGATCTATCAGGTGATCAGTTATCAGGTGATCAGTGATCTATCAGGTGATTAGACAATCAGCTATCCAGTTATCAGTGATCTATCAGATGATCAGTTATCAGTGATCTATCAGATGATCAGCTATCAGGTTATCAGTGATCTATCAGGTGATCAGATGATCAGTTATCAGTGATCTATCAGATGATCAGCCACCAGGTGATCAGAAGGCAGAAACCAAGGGCCAGTTCTTTTAATCAATTCGTATTTGGGTTATACTTAATTATTGCCTTTGAGCTTCACATGGGTTACAAATTTATCCTCAATTCCTGCAACAGATTAGGGTTTAAAAACAGCAAAACCATAAAGAAATGTTTAGATCAAATAGTCAGTAGATTGTTCCTGAAACCAGTTTGTGTTTTTTGAGCTGTTTTGTCTCTTCCATGTTTGAGTGCTCCGTGTGCTGCTGGGTCATTGTTTGGAAAGAACTTTGTGAAGCAGAGCAGCAATGGTAACCAAAATATTCAGTTCACTCGAGCCAGGCTTTAGGAGAGGTCCCTGCCGTGGAACAAACCTGTTTCCTTCACTAGGATGTGTCAGTTAGAAACACCAACTGCAAGGATTTCTTCTGTTCTCACGAAAAAGGAAGGAAACAGCTGGTAAATGTTTCACAGATGGTAAAGCTCTTGGCATCTCTCAGGAGAGGGCCACCCATACAGATGGCTCATTATTTTAACATTTGGATTTTCATCTTATTAAAACATCTTTTTTTTTTTTTTTTTTTTCCCTGTTTTTTTTTACAATAAANTTTTTTTCCCCTGGTTTTATTTAGCATCATAAATTCTCTTACACTTTAGTTAACAACTCGGTGATTTGGGGGAAGCGTGTGTGCTGTAAGGAACATCATTTGGCTAAAACACGGATCTGCATCATTATTCTCTGCTCTGATGTGGAACGAGTGGACTTGAACCTGATTAAAAACACCAAATGCAAGCAAATGCTTGGAAATATGACTTTATCAAGCAAAGGTCAGCTGAGCCTGTACAGAAGCTGAATTATTCAGTAAATGAAGGAATGTAGTGAGTGAAGCAAGCAAACATTTCTATCTTGGGCATTGCATCAATTAATGCTGCACTGCTTTCTGCACACACCACAGGAGCCAGGCATTGCGTGTGCTCTCGGTGACTGGTTTGTGGTGAGAGCAGCCCTAAATACAAAATCCTGCCTGGAAAATACCTGCTCGGTGCCCCTGTGAGTGGGGCTTTCAGAAATGGCTCTAAATGTTGTTTGTGCCCAGGCGGCTCCACCTTTCTGAGGGCACGTGCAGCCACCAACATGCAAATAACACGTTTAGCATATGTTTTACATAAATCCCAACTCCACACGCAGTTCAGGGAGTGTCATGAGTCCCATTTGGGTTTGGGGCAGGGGCAGGGATGGAGCCAGTGGTGGGGGGATTGTGGCACACCGAAATTGGGCTGGATCTCCTGGTTTGGTGCCTCCTATCCCTCCCTCCCCTGGTCCTGGCTGGGCTCTCCAGCCCCTGCCTCTCTGCACCCGTGGCTGGAAGAAGCTGAGGCAAATTTCTGACCCTTTCTGCAGTACAAAGCAAGAAATAGGTGGGGATGGAGTAAGGTGAAGGCAGCCCCGGATGTAACACCAAATCTTTGCTCTCTTTTTTTCAGATTTTTCTATTCCAAGTTTCAGCAGGTCTCCCTATGAAATGACTAAAATATAGGCCTGTGGTATAAATATAGATCAGCAATAGCACAGATTGCTCTATGGATCAACCTATAAAGATGAAAAGTAGCAATTGATGCATGTCCTACAGCTGCATTATAAATCTCAGTGTGGTCTCAACCAAGAAGTGCTGCCTGAAAAACTCTGGGTGCTCCATGGTTAGGCTTGTCCTCTGCAATTCTTTTTTAATTAAAAATTAACTAATCAGGAGTGGGAAGAAAGAAACCCAAGTATTTTTTTCACATTTGTGTGAGCAACTCCCCATTGATTCCAGTAGGTTACATCAACAGTGAAGTCTTGACCTGAAAGCTGCCTACAAATATTCCATTAATAAATACAGGGACAGATTTGTAGCATGTAAATCACTGGAGCTCCACTGATGCCAGTGTAGTTGTGCTGATTTACATCAGCTGAAGAGCTGGCCTCTGGAATTCACATTCCTTCTGAGATCAAAGATGTGTCAGCAAATGGTGAACTTCATTTGTGTTTCTTAGCCTCTTATTTAAAAATAGCCTGGCTGATTTATTATTAAATGGCAGGGCTCTTATGGCCAGACTTTGGATGCCACGTTTCAGCCAGACACCCCTCACAGCCAGGCTGTAAATCCTTCCCAAATGGGGTTTAGCTGAAATGCTGAAAGCTCTGTAATGCCTGTGGGTACTGCTGTGTCATATTTATAGAGGATGGGCCAATCCAAGCATATCCCAAAAAATGAGCGGCACCAGGGGCTGGCGGCTCGGGGCGCTGGCACAGCTGCCAACTTCAGTTCAGCCACAGCCAGAAGTGACAAAGTTGTTGCAGTTTCTGGAAGCTGTTGAGCTCAGTCCATTTGCTGGGTTTCTCCTTGGGGAGGCTCGGGGAGGGAGCTGTGGGACAGCCTGGGGCTCTGGGTGACGTGGTGTTGGTGCCACTGCTGCCTCCCAAAGGCTGCACAGGGACCTGGGGGTGCTCAGTGTGGGGTGTGGATGCTCCAGGTTGGGATTCACTCATGTTCAGATCAAGATGTGGAGGATTTAATTGTCCCTGTGGCTCATTTCCTGTGGGAACAAATGAAATGCAGCAGTACTGTTGGGGTAACAAATTTAAGCAGATAGATGCAAAAATCTGTTTGTTCGGAACTTGGGGGAAATTGGGTAAAAAAGGCTGGCAAAGGGAGGTGGGAAGAGCTCGTGTATAATTTCCTTGGGCATAAGGAAACTGGGGAATCCTTTAGGGGTGTCCAGAAGCACGGATGGATCTTGCATCTTCTCGGATTTCAATTGACTACAAGATCCCAATCCATACAAAGTGGGGTTTGTTAGTTCTTGCCGTATAAAGTGCCACAGTCTTTTTTTTTGGTCTTTAATTCAGTATTTAGGGTTGATAACTAAGGAGCCCCAATCTCCAGCTGAGACTGAGCCGCTTTGTGCCATTAAAGCCTTTGTGGTTCTGAGGTTTGGGTGCAGTGTCCTCCCCGAGAAAGGGCAGAGTGGAAATGAAGCGATACAGAACGTGAAATGAGGAAGAGACTCATTTTGTCTCTCTTGAGAGTTTGTATTTGCAACAAATAAATACCACTGTTATTTTTGAGCTCCTATAAAATAGTTTCTAATGGTGCACAGCAGTAGATATTCCAATGGGCTTGAGCCCAACACCAAAACAAGTGGTGGATGGAAGAAGAGCTGAGGAATTGGACCTAGGGCTACAAAGCACCAGTGAATGGGTCGGTAAAAGTCACATTATTTGCCTGTGGGCTGAGTGTACCCAAAGAACTTTGAACCAGTTTGGTTGGCCCTGTCTGGGCAGGGGTGGGTGGGATGGAGGAGAGGCTTTATCTGAGCATGGTGTGATGCCTTGGGAAGGTGCCAGTGCTGCAAACAGGCAGCAGGAGTGGATGGACCAGTGGCCTTTTCATGATGCAGGAGTTTAATATTTGTTCTCCCCTCCAGAAATGCATCTCCTAATTTTGTGTAGGCTCAGATGTTATTGGCTTGCAGGGGAGTGTGGATTGCATCTCTGAAATCTAATGTGGGCATGGGGGCTCTCTTTTTGATCATTATAGGGTATGAGTGTTTTGTAATTCTTCTAGTGCAAAAGAAGCTGTTTGGTGACAGGCATCAAGTCAAATTCCTGCAAGAGGCTGGCAGCAGAATACATTTGTCTATTTAACTGCATGCAAAACACTTGTCAAGACAGATCCTGGTCCCTTTTCCCAAGCAGGGCCTCTCGCTACCTTGTGTTCCAGATAACCTGGCAGGGCTGGTGCGGCGGCACACGCCGAGCTGGGAGCAGAAACCTGGCTGGCACGTGGCTCTGGGGGAGAGCACAGGCACTCACATCTGGAGGCAGATGAAAACAGAGCGGTTCCAACCCTCCAAAGCACTGATGGATTGTCTCGTTCCTTAGCGTGTTTGCCACTGTGTCCGTTGGGCAGGAGAGCACGGGAAAATGTTGGTAGAGACGATGTTCCTTTGGGAGAGGATGGAGGGTGGGGGCCTGCAGGAAGCGTGGTGGTGCTGAGGCTGCTGAGTGTGCATGGGTGGTAGGCAAAAGGGAACAAAAGCCTGGAAACGCAGCTTCAGCCCCTTCTCTGGAGGAGGAAATTAGTTCTGCGTCTTTCCCCTCCCACAGTGCTTGGATGTAATATAAAAGTTTAGAAGTATAGGGCTGATGTTGCTACTCATTATGCTGCGGTTCCAATTAGAGCTTTGCTGTCTTTGGGGCCCTCTCTGCTATTAAAATTGTGCTTATCTTCATGCTGTGCCTCCCTGTTTCTCCCTGGGATCTCCATTTCCCCTGGATGCGTTACCCTCTTTCCATTCTCCTCACTTTTGTCTCCTGTTGTCTCGACTCCTCCGCTTCCCTCCTGCGTGTCTTTCTGTGTCCCTTTGCCAATTCAAAAGTGTTATTCCATCATTTCGAGTGCTCAGAGCTATCTCTGGGGCTGTCTCCTGCTTTAGCACGGGCTGACCTCTGCTGAAAGCGGCTCTCACCTCTGCAGCATCCAGCTTCAGGGGCTGAAGAGGCAGGCAGGCTCCAGCACGTGATGGTCAGCGCTGACAGAAGTGGGTGCGTGTTTTGGGAGGGGAGGAGGGAAAGGCATGGTGGGCTTGAGGTAGCTGGGAACGAGAAACCTGTCACAAACCTTGTCTCTGCAAAAATATTGATGTGTCCTGGTGAGGAATAAGCCCCCACCCTGAAATCCCTGCCTTTGTCCCACCTGTGGTTTCACTGAATTCCAGCTTGCTACGTTGTCATGGCACAGGTGCTTTGTGATGCCTTTTTGTTCCTCTTTCAGCATGGAGAAATCTGTGCTATCTTAATTATTAACCTGTTATGCTCAAGTTTCGTTACCTATCTATTTTTTAATGTCTTCTCTTGAGGTGACAAATGAAATTGGTGGCTCTGCCCCTGCTGCAGTGCTTTAACTCCAGACTCTGCACTCCTGTAGTAATGACTCCCATAAAAGTCCTTTGATTGTTCTCTGATGCAAATTGGGCTCAGCAAGGATGCAGTTCTCAGAACAACTGAGTACTGCTCCACTTCCCTGGACACCTTGTTGGGGCATTAGTCAACATTGGGATGGGTTAATAAATACTGCGGCAGAATTTAAACATTGCAAAGAGCTGCTTATTCTTTCACACGAACAACTTTGAGCATAACCCCTTTTTTGGGGGAAATGGGGGTGAACATCAAAGGGAATGTGCTGGTGGAAGGGTAAAAAGGCCTCAAACCACAGCAGCCAGCTCCTATTACAGCTTGTAAGTCATCCCTGCTTGAGTCAGGGCTCAATCTCCGTGCCTGCATCTCTGCTGGCACTTGGAGTTTACACTTGAGCTATTCCGGCTTATTTGTGCATCCACCAGCTCCAACAATGAAACTTCAGGGAAAATAAGGTTGCTAAAAATGTGCATCTCCTTTTCTCTTACATATCCAGTGGGGGGAATGTTGGTAGAGATGGCGTGAGTGGGGATGTGAGGCTGTGTTCCCTGGCATGTGTGGGATTTATGGCTGAATTCCGTGCCCGTTTGCCGAGTTACACCGAGTGCTGGGAGAACCGATTCAGTCATGTTTGTAAAGTGCAAATGCAAAATAATAATTATCCTCTTACAGCCCCTTGTTTGTATATCCACTTCCATGTGAAAATGTCCTCAAACTGAGGAAACGTGGCCAGATGAGCATTAAAACAAACCTGTCAGGAGCAGAGAGTCCCCAGCCCACCGCTTGCAGTCGAATTTGTGGTGTTCCCTGACATGCTCAACAGCCACCCAGGGCCATTTACCTGTGCTCAGGCTGGGGCAGCAGTCCCCAGCTCCTGTCTGGCTTTTTTTCTTTGTTTGCTCAGTTCTTTGTTTGCAGAGCTCAGTAGAACTTAGCTATAGCCACAGCTTCTTGAAAGGAAAAACCAGCCCATTTCATCCTTTTTATGAATGCTCTAAATATAACTATTGAAGCAAAACAATGCAGTCAGATAAACAAAGAAATGCAGGCAGGGTAAGCAAAAGCCTCTTCAGCAGGTCTCCAGTCAGGCAGCCTTCCTTTCTTTTGTGTGTTTTAGCTAACAGCCCATTGAACCAGCAAGGATAGAAAGGGGAACAAAGATTTAATGCTCCTCGGCGCTGCTCTTTGAAAGATATTAATACCAGGAGAAAAGGTGGGGTTTGAAGGGGCTAGAACAAGGTGTTCAGCGGGGTCTGCTGCTCACCTGGCTGCTCCCCGAGGAGTGGCTGTGACTTGGGTGCCCAGGGCCACCGGGTCCCAGGCTGTGGCAGTCACTGCAGCGCTGCTCCGAGGGATTCCCTGTCTTTAGTGGAGGTGACCTGGAAGGGCAGAACTGGCTCTCAGGGAAGGAAGGGGTCCTCAAGGCACAGCTGCCACCCGAAAATTTTTGGTCAAACTGCAACCTCCCAAAACGGTTTCAGGGCATCATCAACAGCAAAACAATATTTTTACAACATAATGAGAGACAAAAGCCTCATTTTCTTTTGATACTTTGATCCCCAGCCCATGTGGCAAGAAGACAAGGTAAAACTAAAGTCAGAAGGAAAAATGTGTAAACTTTTTAATACATGTAATACTGTTGCATGTTAGCAATGCATTTTAGATTATCTACTTGAATAAGTAATGGAGGAAATAATTCTGCAAACTGTTGTTCCGTGAGGACATTTCTTGGAGTGTGAATAACAGAGAGGAAGGTTGAACCCAGGGATTGTAACACTGATAAAACACACAAGACTTTGTAGAGGCACTAAATACTGGTCTTATTTTCCAGTGAAGTTGTTGGGAACAGAGTTAGGCCTTTCCTGGGTGCTTTTGAAGATCCCATGACAGGGCAGCCGGCATTTCTCGTGCAGGTTGGACAACACACAGGACTTTGTAACTGTTTCCCCATGGAAATCGCTGTGTAAGTGGATCTGATGCATAAAACCTCCTAAAGTGTAGTTGCAGTGTTTTAGGATTTTCCTTTCTCTCTCATGGAGAATACAGATAAACTGTACTTTCTTAATCTCTGTGTTTTGTGTTAGAGGTGTACAAGCCATAACCAATAGGTCTTTGGGGGTGGATTGTCTTTGGCCAATGGACACTTGTTTATTACTGTGTATAAAAAGAACTTCTTGTAAATAAACCC
The DNA here is from genome assembly GCA_013400915.1 of Pardalotus punctatus. Lineage (NCBI taxonomy): Eukaryota > Metazoa > Chordata > Aves > Passeriformes > Pardalotidae > Pardalotus > Pardalotus punctatus. Next base: position 22,922 of record VZTX01018594.1, on the reverse strand, counting down.
TTCTTCTTCGCCATCTTGAAGCCTGTCTGCCTGACCTCTCTACCTGCTTCCACAAATCCCACGAACAACAGAAAAGCAAACCATACTAAAGAGCAGGTTGCTGTGGCTACACAGAATTCATTCAATAATTGATATTTTAAACTTTTATCTCTTGTCATTTGTGGCCCCTTGGAAGCCTTGGCCTGTGTGGTGCAGCAGTGACACTGCCTGGAGCTCTGTCCCTTTAGGGGACAAACTTGTGCCAGGAGGACAAACCCGGGGTGTGAGCTGGGTGCAGGGAATGTCCTGCGCAGCCACAAAAATGCCAAACTACAGAACAAATGCCTTTAAACTGTTTGGCTGAGGAAGAGCCTGCCTCAGGATTTTTTAAGTGATAAAATCACAGGAAGGGCTGGCTTGGGATGCTGTCAGGCACACGCAGAGCAGGATTTTGTTAGCGAGCACCTGAGCAGGGTGTGCACCTGAGGGAGAGCTTGGGAGGGCTCAGGGGCCGGCACCGAGCTGTCCCCGAGTATGGTTTGCTTTTTCTGTTGTTGGTGGGATTTGTGGAAGCAGGTAGAGAGGTCAGGCAGACAGGCTTCAAGATGGCCAAGAAGAAGGTTTTATTTACAAGAAGTTCTTTTTATACACAGTAATAAACAATTGTCTATTGGCCAAAGACAATCCACCCCCAAAGACCTATTGGTTATGGCTTGTACACCTCTAACACAAAACACAGAGATTAAGAAAGTACAGTTTATCTGTATTCTCCATGTGAGAGAAAGGAAAATCCTAAAACACTGCAACTACACCCGAGGGCTGGGTGGCTGTGGATGTGACAGCAGGACAGAGCCTGCGCCTCTGAGGAGCAAACTCTGTGCACAGGTGGGGCTGAAAATTCACTGGGACACGGCCCTCTGGAACAGAAGGTGGAAAGAAGGAAGAGCCCATGAGTTCCTCCACTTACAGAGGTTCTTGGTGGCGATCTGAGCAGGGAATGGTGTTCCCTATGCAGAGATTGGCAACAGGGATGTTGCTCCCTAAAATAGCTGGTGTTGACATTACCCACAGCAAAGGCCAGCTCTGTATTAATGCACAACAAATGCATTTGAATAACTGATTAATGTTTCTGTAGCATTCAGCTGCCATTCTAAATTATATTAGAAACCAAGGATTTAGGGAATTGATCTTTTAGGCTAGCTCTAAATATCCTTCTTCTCCTGCCTCCTTATTAAATAAATAGAATCTTTCCCCCAAATCAATCTTTTTTTCCTTTCCTGTTCACCGAATAACAGAAATGATGGGGAAGGTCTGAGGCTGGGCACTGGGCTCCTTTGCAGCAGGGCTACAAGAAAAAACCTCTGGCAAGGTGCTGATGTGGAACAAGTGCTGGGGCTGCCCATCTGGCCATGGAGCCTGTGTTCCTGCACCTGCCAGAATGAAGAACACGCTGGGGCCAGGGCAGGGGCAGGAGAAGGAAGTGCAGTTGGCAAAACCCCAACAGGTCAGGCAGAGCATCTCCCGTGCTGAGTGTGCTGTGCCAGCGCTGGGCTGGGGTTGGGGAAGCGCAGCTCCTGCCCTGGAGGGCTCCAGGGCTTTGCTCCACCCTGAATTTGGCCCATCATTAATATCCCCCATCTCCCATGCAGAAATGATCTCTTGCTTTTTATATAATTTCTTATTTAGCATCATTCCGATGGGTGTGTCTGGGATGGGCCACAATTAGTGTTGTTTCCTTGCTAAATCCGTGACCAGCTACACAAGAATTATTTCACTTCCTCTTTTCCCACCTGGTTTATCCAGCTCTTTCTCCGGGTAGAGGAAAGTTCCCTAATTCCGAGCGCTGTCTCCATGTGGACCCAAAGCAGAGTCCAGTGTGCCAGGATTTCCTGTGGATGTGGAACCTGCTGGTTCCAGAATTCAGTCTAAAGCATTCTTGGCTAATCATTAATTCATCTGCTTGCAATTCATTCATCTTTATTTCCCCATTTACTTCATGAGAGAGCATCCAAAATCTGAAGACTGATCATTTTTTAAGAGCAAGCATATGATGATATTTAATTAATTACAATGACAACAATAACCTTAATTTCCCAGGTATTCCCCAAAGAGAACAGTATTTTAATTAGAGATGCCACAAGGACAAATTAAATCTCTCGGATTCAAGCTTTGGCTTATGGCATTCACTTCACAAGGGTAAGGAGAAAAGGTGTCTTCCTGTAAATACGATCTGAATTTTTTGGAAGCTCCTCCAAATGGCAGGGATGAAGAGAAGATAAATTTTGCTGATGATATTTGGTGTGACACCGGTAATTCTCAGAGGGACTCCACAGTGTAGTGTGCCAGTGTGGATGTTCTTTGCTTTTATGAAGGTGACAGACTTGACCTGTCATGTACTAGTTACACCCTGGACAGACTAGAAATGTCACAAACTGCTAACACTGACTACACGAGATAGAAAAGCTTCTCTTCACAAAGCTGTGGCACTAAAAAAGGTGGGGAGCTGCCTTCCTACTCTCATTTGTTGGGTTTTTTTTAACTCTGTCCCTTCCATGTGACAGTGTAAGAGAAATTACTGGGGGGGAGAAAAAGGGTTTTTACCAAGCCTAAAATGACTTCATTAAAGAAATCAAATATGGTGTTAAAATTGTAGGGTTTCCTTTCAAGATGGAAGTAATTTTTCTATGAAATGTCTTCTTATCAAGCTTCATGTGTGAGCAGCTTTTATTTGTACTTTGCTACCTGGTTTTTTTTAGGATGTTCTAAGACTAGTGGTGAAAATTAGATACATGGCCTTGTGTAGGTGAATCTGTCACGAAAACTTTCAGTAAAACGAGTATTTGGTTGGTGTGAATTCACTCCTAACTCGAAGACTCGAACAGTTTTGAGGTTGTCAGTGCTCGGATTTGTTTTATTTCGTGTAGCTGCTGTTTCCAGAGGAAATTCAGCTCCGAGCAAAGCAAACACAGGGCTTGACTTGCCCACCCCGGCCACACAATGGTGCCCGTATCAGCCATCCTTCCTGGCGAAGGTGATTAACGCCCAAAACACGAGTTCTGCGGGTTGGTGAGCGGTGTCAAACACGGCTGAGCTCAAACACGGCCCCGGAGAGCTGAGGGAGCCCAATGTGAGTGCGGCATCGCCGCTGCTCAGCCCTGAGCCGTGCCTGCCTCCTCCTTTGTGTGGTGTTTGCCCGTGATAACATTGTCCAGCAAAGAAAAGCCATTAGACCGGCTCCCCAAGAATTTTAGCCAGATTGGTTTGATCTAAAAGTCAAATAGCCCGGATCAGAGCCTTCCGGGGCCGGCTCTGGTGTGCTGGATTTATCACAACGGAGCTGCTTTATTTAACGATATCACCTCCAGTCTTCAAAGTCAACAACTGCTGCTCTGGAGACCAGCGCTGGTAATTGAGGTTTGAAATATTAGCCGGCCACTAAAGAAAGGTGTGTGTTTACTAAAATATAGTTCAAGTTTGCCCTTGCTTGTTCATACTTCCAGGGAGCTTTTCACTTCCTTATCACCTGATCCCATTTTTTTGCTGGACTGTTCAGGCTGCAGCGATGCACTAAATCTTGGGCAATAATTAATCTAGTTTATCTCTCGGAGTAAAAGCTGCCACTTGAGAGTGGTGCCAATCTGAAGGCAGTTCTGGGGGCATTTCAGAGCAGCCTCCACAGACCAAGTGGTTCTTGGGCAAGTCTTGGGTTGTGGTTGGTTTTGTGATTTTGGGGTATTTTAATGACTTCAAAGTGATGGTGGCTGTTTCTGCCTGTAATTCCTAGGGATAAAGAATGAAACTTCCCCTGTGGGGATAGAGAAATGCTTTTAGCAAGTAGTGATGGGCACAGCAACTCGAAAAGGTGGAGGAAGCCTTGGGGAGAAGGGTTTTCATGGGAACCTGGGTATCCTGTCTCCTGCAGTGCTGCCAGGCCCCAGAGGAAAATGAGGATGCTGGGAGTGTCAGGAGGGAGTTTAGGGATTTGTCCAGCGTCAGTTCAAATCTGGGGGTGCTGCTGTCTGTCTGCAGCTCGAGGGGGATATTGGAAACACCTGAAGATTGGGTCTTATCCAGCATTTGCTGACAACTCTGCCATTTGGAGAATATCCTTCTCCTTGAAAGTGACACCAACTGGAATTGTTTCAAGTCATTTTTATTAATATGCCAACTAACCTTTACCTTCTCTCCCATATGCTGACTTGAGTGTGAAATAACCTGGGATCTGATTGCTCTGTCTCGCTCCTGATCCGATAGTGCTTCCACTGACATCGCTGAAGGCCCTCGGAGGCTGCTGTGAGAAGCAGGGCAGGGAGCCCTGGACACTTTCTGAAGAATGAGAATATTTCTGTAGGCTCCTCTTGGAGTCTTATACTTTAAATGAAGTGCCAAGGAAAAAATGTCCTGGGAAAATCAGTGTGTAATGGCTTTTACAGCTGCCTGTGAGGTGCTGTAGGACCTTTATCACCTTTTATTGATAAATACAGCGCTTTAGGAGCAGAATAGCCATAAAGTACACACTGGTAATGCCAGTCTGCTGCCTTGCAGCACCCAGCAGGTCAGAACTCCAGCTAAGTACTGTGTAAGCTTCATTTCCATTCTTTTTTTCCTTGCCTTTTAAATAGAAACTCAAGGAAAGGAGTCCAGCATCCACTCAGAGGAGATTTCGAGCGAGTCATTAGCACTGGTGTGGCTTTTAGCACTTTGCTGTGGAAGGTTCCTGCTGGTCCCCAGAGCTGTGACATTTCATTCCCCAGTTTTACAGCAGGGATGGGATGTGCACCCTGCTTCGTGTTAGGTGGTGGCAAACCTGCAATTTCGGTCTTCAGTCTTTGCTCTCTCAGAATTTTTCATGGGAGAGAAAATATCCTGCAAAGATTTTTGGGATCATAGTCCAAATGTTGTTTCAAGAGCAGGTGATTTTATGGTGACAACATTTGTGCGGTAAATGCCGGAGTAACGTGGAGATAATGAGGAGAGGAGAAATCCTCAGTTATTATGAACATGTCAAGGTTGCTTATTCCATTTTTCTTGCTGAATTCCACATGTGACAAGCAGCGTCCTGACATGTCAGGTCAGGCTGCATCAATCATGTCCTGGCGCATCACATCCCGTGTGCAGGATGCTGGAAACCACTGATGGGTCACTCAGGAGGCTGAGGAAATGGTTTTGTGTGGCCTGAAGGGGGAGAAGAGGGCTGGGGGAACGGAGGAAACTTTGGGAAAACCCAGGATTTTCCCCCTGAAGAGATGGGCACCATCAGGCAGAGCCAGGGCTGGGGGTACCAACCTCATCCCGTGGGTTATTTCATAAAGCTGGGACAGCCTCAGATGCACAAATGAGCAGCTTCAGGAGGGAAAGGCTGAGAGCTGGAAAATGCTTGACAAAATTCTCCAGTTTTTATGAAAGATCCGATTTGTACTTTTTCAGGATTTGCTGAATTGAAGGGGATAGAAAGCAAAAGCTTTGGAGCCCATGGAAATTTTAAAAAGCTTGTAAAGGGGAGAGAACACTCCCAAAACAATCTTCATTTTGTCCAAAGCTTTTTCTAATAGATACAATAATACAGCAAAATACAGATGTTGAAACTTTTTATCTTGGTGAAATTTTTATCCCAGGAACTTTTAATATTTTTTCTAATAGAGACAAAATGATGGAAGCTGCCCATTGCAAACAGGAATTTCCACCCTCTGTAGAGCTCTTTTTTTTAAAGACAAGCCCATCAGTGGGAACAACTTGGCTTCTGATGCTTTCTGAGAAAGTTTCTAATCCAGCAAATGGATGCTCTGGGGTCATTTGAGGCTCAGCTCTGCGAAGGAAAGCCAAGTGTAACATACAGCAAACGTTTGTTATTTCCCTGCTGGTATCTGGGTCACAGAATCAAAACAGATTTCAGCAGATTTTGGCATTATTTTTTTTTTTTTTTTTTTTTTTCCCCCCAAAGATTTTGCTTCTGTTCTTGTCAGCAGCAGATCTGGCTGGATGTTTAGAACCATGGAAAAAAAACTTTGTCCCAGCCTTGTTAGGCCCCAATTAAAGCTGACTGAGCTCTCCAGGTTTTCCAAGCATTTTCACAGCAGAATCAAGGTCCACATCCATATTTTCAGAAAGTAAAAGTTGATTTCTTAGCCAAATATTCCATGTAGGCTTTACCCCTTTTTTTATCCTTTTCACCTTGAGTTTTAAACAAGGAATTCCAAGTTGAGTGTTAAAGAAAACCACCTTAAGCTAAACTGTTTTTATTGACAAGTTGTGGTAGTTCCTGCTTTTCCTTCTGGAAAACAATTTAATGGTACCAGTTGTGGTTCTTTCTAAGACTTCCTAGCAATACCAACATCTGCTGCAGTTTGCAGGACAGTATTTCTGTATTTTCATGCCTCCTCCAAGCTTTGGAGATCTTTGGACTTTTCTGGATCCTTCCAGGCTCTTTCTTTACTTGCCAAATATGGTGGAAAATAAACATCCAAAGGGGCAAAACCCCAACCAAAAAATATCCACCTCCCATTCCCTTCTCAAGCTGCTGCAGCATTGTCTGCATTGGGCAAAGGAAGAACCAAAGAAGTTGCTGGCTCAGGGCTTGTGGTTGGCACAAAATGGAATTTTTAAGGAAGGTTTATTTAATTCCTCTATTGGAGCACTGAAGTGCAATACAGTAAGTGCTGAGCGTGTCAGTGGATACGTAGCTCCTGAAATGAAGAATCCATTTGATATCTGGGAAGTTGGTGTTGCCCAATGGCCTCAAGAAGGCACAGATGGGAAAGGGGAGCAGTTTAACCCCGTGGCTGTCAAGATCCTACAGTGACAAGCACTTCATGCAAATGTGTTCAGGCAGAAAGCCTGGAAGATCCAGCAGGGCTCAATGTTGAGATTCTCGTTTCATATGTCTCTGCTTACAATCTGTAGTAAAAACGTGTGTACCTTAAGCTATGCAGTGCAGCTGAACCTGACAGATCTTGTCTAGACTCACTTTGTCATAATAAATGCTACTTCCTCAAGTTGGGCTGAGTTGGCTCTGGAAGGAAAGAAATGCTCAGTTACTCCTTTACTTTTTCTTTCTTTCCTTCCCATTATTTGGTCTTTCTGCTGGTGTCATTAAGGTGAGAGCTCACCTTGCAGCCTGGCTCTGCTCTTCAGGTTTGTTTTTCTAAGTCATAATTGTGTGGGATAATCTTTTTTCATGGGTTGAGCTACTGAAATCTCAACTCTGCTTTCTCCGCCTTTGCCCTTCCACTCAAGGCTCTCCCGTTCCTTTTCTCCCCCATTCCTTTTCTCCCCCATTCCTTTTCTCCCCCATTCCTTTTCTCCCCCGTTCCTTTTCTCCCCCGTTCCTTTTCTCCCCCGTTCCTTTTCTCCCCCATTCCTTTTCTCCCCCATTCCTTTTCTCCCCNTTCCTTTTCTCCCCCATTCCTTTTCTCCCCCGTTCCTTTTCTCCCCCTGTGCTCTGACTGTATCAGAGGATAAAGGTGGAGCTGGGCTTCACTTGTGCAATGTCAGCTGGCACGGATCTGACTTCTGAATCTTCCCTGGAATAAGATCTGTCCAGAACTGGAGTTCTGGGGAGATGAGATCATCCCCGAGTTTCCCCAGCAGAACTGAGAGCCGACTCCAACTTTCAGCTCCGATTAGAGGAGAGCTGCAGGAGAAAAGATGGACGATGAGCTTGCCGTGAGCCAGGCATTGCCAATCCCCCTTGCAGCCCTATTTTCACTGTCTCCATGATCTCTCTTGGAAGGTCAAGCAACTCCAACCAGCACAGCTTATTTTCTTTAGCTATAATTGATTCCTGATATTAAAAACTGCATCCAGCCATCCCTATAGGGGAAGTTTTTTCTAATTTGCTCGTGAGGAGCACCCAGCCAAGGAAGGAGTGTCTGACAATGTGCTTGAACCCACGAGAGGATTGCAAATCTCTTTTAATGAGCTGCTCTGCAAGCGCTGTCCAGAGCCTCATTGGTCATGTTATGAAAATGATTATCTGAGATCCGAGCCGGGGTGGGATAAGTGGGGTAATGGTGAGGTGCTTTGGAATGATCTGTTCCCAAAAACGAAAATGTGGCTGCACAGGCGTGTTCTGAGTACCTTGAGCTTCTCGGAGTAGTTGTAGGATTCATTCATTCTCACCAATCCCCATCCTCTCAGCATTAAACTTGCTGTAGCTCTCAAACTCGAAGTGAATAAAAATGGTGTATTTTTGTCTAGTTTTTGTTGGGGCTTTAGTTTTGTTTAACGTTGTTTTGGAAGCCTTTTTTTTCCCCCCCTTTTCCAGAAAGTATTAGCATTGCAGACAAGTTTAGAGGATGTTAAATCTTGGCTTGCTAACAGGAGGCTCAAAGATACTGCAATCTGGTCGCAGTATAATGAGCCCCTTTGTTATATTTAAATACTATCATACTATCCTATACACAGCCAAGCATTGGGATGTTTTATATTAACAATGCACCAGCACTAAAACCTCAGACAACTCTAAAAAGGCACTAATTATTATTATTAGTGTTTTACACTAACAATAAATGTCAAATGGAACCCTGCAAACAAATAACTACCTGTCACCAAGTGAATGAAAAGCAATCTTAGGAAAGTGAATTAAAACCCAAACAGCAGAAAACTCAACAGGCTCAGGGGCTGGGCTGGGGGGTTTCTGCAGCTCCTGCGCAGGAACAGCAGCAAATTCCTGGCTGGGAGAGCTGGGTCCCTTCATGGATGTGTAGGAACCTGGCTGGTGGGAGGGATGAGCTCAGATCAGCTGTGGGAGATACTCGTGGCAAATGGAAATTGGATATTAATGAGGATTTAGTGGGTTTGTTTATTAGATGGATTGCAGCGCTCGGAGTTTGATCAGTGGGAATAATGAAGTTGGGCAGTGGATTGTGTTTATTTTGGGGACGTATTTCTCTCAGGTTTTTTTTTAAGTGTGTCTCCCAAAGACTTATTTTTATAAATGGTACATTTTATTTTTCAATCTTCATGTATCTTTGATATCTGATTGACATTTTGAGGACGCTCTAATCCTTTCTACTGAAGGAAGCTCTCACAGTGGCAGCTCCTGCAATCAGCTTCCCAGAGCTCTCCTCGCTCTGTTTTTGTGATGGGATGAGGTCTGGGGCTGGAGAGCTGAAAGGAATCGAGATCTGGTGAGTGGCAGGACAGTTTCATAGGCAGCGCTTTTTTTCACTCAGACCTGTTCATAAAATCCAGATTCGTGGTCCCTGAGTCTGCCCTCACTCCAGTTGGAGTGTTAACACTCCACCAGGCTCAGCTGAGGAAATGGAAGGGAGGAACAACAAAAAAAAAAAGAGAATTGGCCCCAAAGTCTCCATTCAGCTTGGAATGCCAGGCAGCAGTGGGAGCCTGCACACAGGTAATCCAGGTGACCTAAACCGGGAGAAAGTGAGGAAGATTCCAAAGGCAATGGCTCTCAGGAGGAACCTTACAAAGTTTCAAGCCTCTGCTCAGGTGGGCTGACGAGTCAAAGTGGTGCCTGCAATTAGAAATTCTCAATTAAAGCGGTAGTTTGAGCTCAGGACGTGTCTGGCACGGTGGGTACACTCCAGAGCAGCTCAGCTCTCTTTTGGGGACTGTTTTCACCTCAACCTTTCCCTCTTGTTCTCAAAAGTAAACAAAACCAAAACCCCCCATTTTGCAGATGTCCCCAGGTGATATTCAGTGTTAATAAACTGATTTCTGTGAGCACTTCCTGTATCAGCCCACCTGAATTACAGGATCCAGCACAGGGGAGCTCCTGAATCTTTCCAGATTTGTTCTCTTTTACTCTTCAACTCTGCATGCTGGAAACAAATGTATTTAAAAAAAAAAAAAAAGCTGATTCCATTCACAATGGGCTCCTGATGCAGAGATGTGCTGTGATTCATCTTCAGTCCCTGCCAAATCATTCTTGGTAGGCTTGGCTCCTCTGCCTGTGAGTAATGGACACATTTCCAGTTCCTCCAAGAATGAAAGGATGGATTGCAGTAACCAGATTTAAAGGAGAAACTCTAAAAAATTCGTATTTGCTTTCACCATTAGTGATCATATGGAATGAGCAGTGATTTTTTTCAGTGTTTGGAGGTCCAGTGAGGACACATTGTCGTGCACAAAAGTGGGGACTTCCCAGCAACTCTAATTTTCTTTTCCCCTGACCTTACCCAGCACTGCATGGCTCAGAACCATCAGGTAGGACCCATTTCAGAGACTCTTCAGATCGTTCTCTTGTAATATTTGTTGAAGTTTGAGGTCATGATGAGGAATAAATTAAGTTTATACTGATGGATTAACTAGAAACGTTCTGTTAAATTGCCCCTGTAAGGATTTTCTAAAAGTTGAGATCCCTCTGCTGCGGAACTCGAGCTGCTGTGGTCTGAATTTCCTTGTGTGTGCTGGTGAAGGGTTTGTAGCTGCAGTTAAAAAGTGCCCACAGTAACTTCTTTCAGTGGTTTTTGATAACCACTTCTAGATAGCTTGTCGTTTGGGATGGAGGTTTGAGCAAAGACCGAACTTCTCACTTGAAATCAGCAAATGCAAATGCAGAGCTGGGTTATTTTAAGCTGAGCAAAGCTCAGGTCCCTGAGAGCTCAGAGAAGACAATTCTGTGGGCGTCTCTCCATTGATGCAGACTCAGAGCTGGAGGGGGCTGTTGTGAGAGGCTTCAACCGATCCCCACCTGAAGGCAGAGATGGAGCAAGAGGGAATACATGTGACAACAAGAAATGAAGAGATAACGGGAAATTTATAGGAATAAAGCTGAAAAGACAGAGTGGAGAGAGCTCTTCAATGTCATGCGGGGATAAAACTCCTTTTGCCTGGTAGAGGGCTCAGTTCACAAGGGGAAAATTGAGTTTGCTTTCTGCAGGAGGCCAGGGAACCTCTCCAGGCTGGGCAGTGTGAGAGTCCTGCACATCCAAAGGCTCCAGAGAACAGCAGGATCACGGAGGGCTGGGGCACAGGAAATGTATTTAACCGGGGAGAACCTGAGCACAGTGAACCCCCCGGCTGCTGCATCCCTGCCTCCCTGCATCCCTGCATCCCTGCTCGGCTGCAGGACAGGAGCAGGAGGGCTGGGGTGCAGGGCAGAGCAGTAACCAGGGAGAACCTGAGCACAGTGAACCCCCCGGCTGCTGCATCCCTGCATCCCTGCATCCCTGCATCCCTGCATCCCTGCATCCCTGCATCCCTGCATCCCTGCTCTGCTGCAGGACAGGAGCAGGAGGGCTGGGGTGCAGGGCAGAGCAGTAATGGGGGAGAACCTGAGCACAGTGAACCCCCCGGCTGCTGCATCCCTGCATCCCTGCTCGGCTGCAGGACAGGAGCAGGAGGGCTGCAAAGCCCTGCACAGCACAGGCACCGAGTTAGGGCTCCGGGAATGGTTCGGGTTCCCAGCCAGCATCTCCATCCTCCCCTGGGAGCGCTCCTGCTCGGCAGCCCGGGAGCAGAGCCGGGAGATGCTCCTGCAGAGGATTGCTTCCTGACACAGAACTCTTTCAAAATTTCCCACCAGGCGTCAGCAGCTCTTTAAGCCATGCTGTCTATTTTGAGTTTTATTTAGATTAACAAATTCCACACCCTCGCATACAAAAGCAGAATAGAGTGAAAACACAAGCTGCCCTAACAGAGCAATATCCAACAAACATTATGCTACTCAGAAATATTTGCTGTACAATCCTCCCCACAAAAGGGACTTGTTCAGCCAAAAGATGTCAGATAGCATCTTGCTAAAAGCAATGGTGCCAGTGGAGCTTGCTTCCAAGTTCATGCAGCTGATTTTTTTTTTTCCCTCTGTTTCCTTTATGCTAAGAAAATCAGCCATTTATTTCTCTGGATGTCTGAACTTGGCGAAAGGAGGTGGCTGGACATTGCACAGGAGTGGATCTGCTGGGAAAAGGGAGTGATGGGAGCAGGAGTGTGCAGGAGAACCTGCTGCTCTGTTCACAAGATATTTTCTGTTCCACGGGTTGGCTTGTAACCACATCTTGCTGCACTTCCTCGTTTTTACCCTTTAGACCTCCAGGAAATAATAGAATATTCAAAACTATGCTCTGTGGCAGTGGTTTATTTGTGGGAAATTTGATAAATTTGTGTACTGAAATCCCAGTGTTTTTTGTGTGGCCTGTGAGGAGATGCTCAGTGTGTTCAAAGACACTTCTCTCTGGTTTAATAGTAGGTCTGTTTTGCAGAAGTTGTTTTCTGCAGTCAGAAATGTGATTTGGGTGGTTTGATTTTATTTTACACTAAAATTTGGGGATGAGGGGAGAGAAAAGAAAGAGAGGAAGGACTTGGGTGTTTTTTGGCTACCTTTAGATCAATTTTTCTTTTAATGTTTGGCTTTTACTAATGGGGGAAAAGTAATCCCTGCATGAACTACCTGTGTGAGTAGTCAGTGCTATTTCTTTGATTTAAAGAGAAATATTTGTGTAAGAAGCTGCCTTGGAGCTTTTGAAGTGGGCAGGACACAGAGGCTAATGTAAAGCTAAGCATTAAATCCATTTATCCAAATACTCATCGTTCCTATCTGCAGACAGATGAAATAATAAATATTGAACCAAGAAACATCCACATCATTTCATTAAAGGAAGGATTTTTACTTTTTTTTAAGTGCTAATCTTTCAGTTCTTGCCAACTTGTTTAATAATTAAAGCAAAGGCCCGTGTGTCTGCTGACCCTGGCAGGCTTCTGCAAAGGTGTTTATTGATCAGAAATGTGATTTTGGATGATATTCTTGTGTGCTATGCCTTAGATTCTCAAGCAGTGTGTAGCATAAATTGCACTGAAATACTTTTTTTCCAAGGATATTTGGGTTAAGAGGTGATTTGAAGAGCATTGTCCTTTGAGGACCAAAAACTCTGGTATTTGTGGAACTGCAACACCACTCATTTACTGGGTGCTGCAATGGTGGGGAAAAGCAGCCAAATTAATTCTTGCTGTGGTCTTACATGGGAAAGGATCTCCCTCTAACCTCAAACCTGATTTTCATAAATGCCTCTAGAACTGCTTCCCCAACCCTGTGATCTGCTCTGTTAATTTGGGGGGTAGAGGAAAACGAAGCATGACTGAAGTGAGTTTTGCAGTGAATCTCAGAGAGTTCCCCTCCCACACAGAAAGGAAAAATCAGGAGAGGCTCCTGTTCCCCGCTGGGTGGAAATAGGAGCCTCGGTGCAGCCCAGCCCCACGGGACCCCCGTCCCACCGGTGGCACCGGGGCGTGGGGCGGCCGTGGAGGGCAGGGATGGAGCGTGGGTGTGGAGCAGGGAGCTCTCCTGGGGAAACCGGGAATAAAGCTGAGCTTGGAGCCTGCCTGGGAGCCAGGCTGCCGTGTGTGTGTGTGTGATGGAGCTGGTGTGGGATATTAATCTGGTGTAAGATTATCTCAGCAGTTTAGAAATAGCCGCGTTCCCAGGAGCTGCCGCTCCAGCCTAGCAACACCGGGCTCTGCCGTGGGGCTCTGCAGCACAGCCCAGCACCTCAGAGCATCTTGCTGCCCCTCTGGGAATCCTGAGGGCTGGAAATTGGGCTGGAAGGGACCCCCAAGCCCACCCAGTGCCACCCCAGACATGGCAGGGACACCTCCCACTGTCCCAGGCTGCTCCAAGCCCCAATGTCCAACCTGGCCTGGGACAATTCCAGGGATCCAGGGGCAGCCCCAGCTGCTCTGGCACCCTGTGCCAGGGCCTGCCCACCCTCCCAGGGAGGATTTCTGGGGGTCTCTGATGGGCATTTCCATCCTTTGTCCCTTCTTCCCCTTCCCAGCTCCCATCAACACCATCACACCTTTGCTCAAAGCAGAGCCAGCTTAATCCAAGGTGCATTTTCCCCTCATTTAAACTCCCTGTTCCAGGGGAATCTGTTACCAGAGCCATCGATCTGGATTTGTCCATCCAGAGTGTTGTGTCAGGAGCCGGAGGGGATGGCACAGGGATTTCCAGGAGCTTTTATTGGTGCTGCTGGAGGATTGTTTCAAATTAACTTCCAGCTCCTCCAAGTGCAGTACAACGTTATTTCCCACTTGTGAACAAAATGGTGACTAATTACTGCAGTCAGCAGAATCGCAGGGTTTGCTTGGTCTGGAGTTTCAGCAGAGCTCCGACTCCACAAATATCTGAGTGCTCGAAGTCACCTTTCCCTCGCTGCTTCCAGGCCAAAAGCTCCACGGGAAGGTTGGAGAGGAGCAGGGGATGGATTTGGCTGGCGGCACGTGTCCGTCTTGTCCTTGAAAAGAGTTTTTTAATGCTGCCTCGGTTAAAAAAAGTCCATGGGACAGTTACTGGAGGTGGCTACTGCCATGAAACGTGGATTCATAATGAGACAAGCAACTCCAAAGTTAATTAGTGCTTCAATCTAAAGATTTATTGTAGCTCATTATAGATCCTCAAGCTGTTTGTGAGATGCAGGGAGCAGATTTGGTTGGAATATAGCATTCCTTTCCTTGGCATTTTTGAAGCCATGAAGGGTTTGGGGTTTTTAAATATCAATGAGTATTTCTAGAAGGTTATGAAGTACTTGCAATCTGAGAGTTTTAATATCACTTTCTATGGGATTCACTCTCAAAACATTTTGATTTTAATAAAGTTTGGTTTGTTTTTTTTTTAAGGGTGGGGAAGAATTATTAAGTTAGAAGGCCTTTTGGGTTTTGCATTTTCCTGCCCTGTGAGGACACCTCATGCAGGAGGATTGGCAGTGGTGCAAAGCAGGTGTACAAATTTCATTGGAACAGCAGCCCTTGCTCCAATTGATACAAAGAGGATGTCAACTGCCAAAGGCAGAGGGAAGCTGGAGAAAAAAGATCCAAAGGAAAGGCTCCAGAGAGCAGAAGGAAGCTGATTAATCTTCTGCTATCTCAAAGCCTCATATTCGTAGTTTCTCTTATCAAATGTGTTTATAATCCATACCCTGCGTATTTCAATTGCAGGAAACTTGTATTTTCTAACACCACATCCATGCAGGCTCCCTTGCTGATGTCCCTTTAAAATCAACTTCCCCTGACGCTGTAATTTACCCCACTGTTTGTCACTGTTTAATTTTCTCTGACACCCCCATTAGTTATACCTGTTCACATCTGTTCTGAATTTATCCCTTTCAATTTAATTTATTATTACTTTCAATGCATAAAAATCCCAACCAGTAACTGCTCAGGTAATAAGTCCCATCCTCTGGCATGCCCATAGCCAAGGATTTGTTGAAGTTCCCATTATGTATTCTGGGATGCAGGTGTAAGGAGAAAGGAAGCACTTTAATACCCTGACAACCTCAAAAATCAGTGCAAGGAAGGTTAAGGCCGGGATAAGATGGGTTTCTGGAGAGACTGGATGATTTCCTTAAGGGAATGGCAATAATTAATCCACTGAAGTCCTGCAAACTGAAAATACCTTCAGGAAAAATCCAGATTGTTGCCGAGTCCTGAATGGTGAGTGGGGGCTCCATAAATCCACACGAGCAGGCTGGGCGGCGGCTGGGGAATCCGTGGGGTTGGGAAGCTCTTATGGAAGACTCGTTTTGGTGGGCAAGGAAGGAGAAGCAGCAGGAGAACAACTGAGATGTGGCCCAGGCAGAGAAAGAATGTGCTTGGTTTCCCATGAGATGACAGAAATCTGGAGCGGAATTTTGTAAAAACGGGAGGGCAAGGAGCTGAAGGAACAAAAACCCTTGTGGGTGTCAGTGTCCCACCAGAGGGGAGAGGGACACTGAGCTGCTCTGGGTCTTTGCTCCTGAACTGTCACAATCCCAGTTGTTGTATGGGATCTGATGTGTCCTGTAGGATAACAAGAACTTTGGGATTTGGTGTCAATTTTGTGGAATGGCTGCATCCCCTGCACCGTGCCCGGTGTCACTTGTGTCTCAGATCCCCTCAGACACAAAATTTAGGGCTTTGCTGGGCAGAGAACCCGAGCTCAGCACACAGAAGGTCCCCAGCTTGCTCAGGAGTTTCTGGAGCAGCAGGGTTGACCTTAAATTCTGCGGTGTGAGAGGAAAATCTGAGACTGGCAGGAAGGGGCTCGGTGCAGCAGCTTGGGGGTCTGCACCCCTCATGGTGGGGGGAGAAGGGAATTCCAGCGTGGGAAGGTCCTGCTGGGGTGCAGGGAAGGGTGTGAGGGTTGGGAGAGACAAGGTCACTGCTGGCAGAACACCTGGGGATCCGGCAGAGAACCTGGATTATTCATCCTGTGGGAAGAGGAAAGTCTCTGCTTTTGAAATTGCGCCTTAGTGAATAATCTGGAACGTTATGAAAACACTGAATTCATCTGTTCATGAATAGTGTGGATATTTTTGCTTTTGTGCCATTCCCATCCACAGCAATATTTTTTGTATTAAATACTATGAATCCACTTCACCTGTCAGCACTATTCAAAACACAAAATGCTGCATGAATAGGAAGGATGTTCTGGGATCTCTCAGATGATTACTGTTGCTAGGAAAACCACTTCCTGATATCTTTGTGCTCAGTGTCTGTGTCTCTCTTTGTGTACAGCCGTCGGTGACAGGCAAATTCGTATCAAGGCACAGGGAAGAAATAGGAAAAGTTTAGAAATGCTTAAAGAACAGTGCTTAGAGTGAAAAGGAGGATGTCATTGCAAATAATAGTTAAGAGTTCTGATTTCTTTCCTAGGTGGGATTATTGGTGTGAAATTGGGGGGAATTGCCGTGCTGGGAATCTGGTGCAGCTTGGGCTGCGTTGAAGCTGGAAAGGGCTGGGAGCTCCAAAATGCACTGAATGTGATTTTTATTGTAGCAGCAAAGGGGTTTATTCAGAGAGATCATAAATGCTGGCTCCTCAGCCCTGTTGGCTTCTTTGGGGGTTATTTTGGTTCTATTTCTAAGCAGATCTCAGAGTTAAATGTTGATATTTAGCACCAGCCTTGAAGTGTGTGTTTGTCTGGTACGCACAGGAATCAGAATATTTTACCTGCTGTGACATCAAGTGTCAAACACTAACAACTCTGAGATAATAAGAACTAAATTCTGGAAGTTGTGGTGTGACCAAAAGCCCAGAATGAAATTGTCGAAGGCCCTGAGACTCGAAGTGCCTTTCCTCAGGGTACTTGTGCTTTGGCTTTGGTATTATACTCGTTGAAGAGAACTAGAACACAAAAACCTGCTGTCATTTGAGGAGAAAAATCAGTTCTTCAGGCCTCTGCTCTTCCCAGTCTCTTCTGTGTTGCTGGTGCTGCCTGACTGGATTCCCACACTGGGGAGGTGGGGATGTGCAGTGTTCCCTTCTGCTGGATTTGAGGACTTAGTGGGATAAAACTGAATTTACTAAGTTAAAACATAAGAAGTCAGTGTTTCTGAAGGAGTTTGCCATAGCTGTAGTGAAGACCTATAACTGTCCCAAAAAAAAAAAAAAAGCAGAATTTTTATTCAAATTTTGCTTAATATTTGGTACCCCCATGTAGTTGTAGTGTTTTAGGATTTTCCTTTCTCTCTCATGGAGAATACAGATAAACTGTACTTTCTCAATCTCTGTGTTTTGTGTTAGAGGTGTACAAGCCATAACCAATAGGTCTTTGGGGGTGGATTGTCTTTGGCCAATGGACACTTGTTTATTACTGTGTATAAAAAGAACTTCTTGTAAATAAATCCTTCTTCTTCACCATCTTGAAGCCTGTCTGCCTGACCTCTCTACCTGCTTCCACAAATCCCACCAACAACAGAAAAGCAAACCATACCCCCGTGCTGTCAGCTGTTTCTTGATGGAAACAAGGCTCACAAAGGAGTTTTCCAGAGGGGCTCTCCACGGATGGAACGGCTGAGTTGTGCAGGTGCAGCTTCACAGGCTGGAAAGGCCATCCAAGCCCAAGCTGTGCCCAATGCCCACCTCATCCCCATCTCGGGGCTGGGCACTCCAAGAGCTCCTCATTGCTGAAGGGGTGTGAGGTTTGGAGTTTTTTGGAGTTTTCACCCAAACGCCTCCAGTCTCGCGTTTTCAGCAGCCCCGGCGCCGAGCGCGGCTGTCGGAGCCGGCTCCTCTCTCGCCGAGCTGCGCTGGGTTCTGCTCCCTGCCAGCTGAACGAGGAGCTGCAGCTGAGCAGGGGAGGTTGGCTCTGTGATGGAGAGATGAGTTTTTATCTCCTGCTCTTGGCTCGGACTCCTCCGCCCGCGCCGTTCCCTCCCCAGCGTGGAGTTCTGCTCCTGCCCTAAGGAGAACAATGGCTCCCACTGGATGCTTTGTCCTATTTTTTCCACTCTCTAGCTGCAACATCCTTTTAATAAAGCAGCTCCCAGCCAAGTAGAGTCTTTCCCCAACACATTCTAATTCTTTAAAATAGCAGAAAATTTATTCTGTTCTCCTGGGTCTTTAAGTCCACGTTTTAAAATTCGAAGGGAGTAAGCAGAGGATCCTCTACTGTGGCACAGCCAAAAAGGGAGATATTATATTTTCTAAAGGAAGCTGGCTTAAGAGTTTTAATTATAATTAAAAACATTAAAAAATAATAATGCAAAAAGAAACCCCACCAAACCAGTAGTTATTAAAGGGAGAAGTTTGCAGGCAATGACTATGGATGAAATAGAAATCCACTGACTTTCCACATCAGTGTTTCACTTTCCTTCTCCTTTCCTTTTATCATTATTTATATTTATTTGTTCTACAGTCTAGTGCACTCGGAGGGTAAATTCCTTTATGTGCTGGTGCTATGGAAGAAGCACTTTAAAGCACAAGTCCTGACTGATTTGTCGTGCAGGGAAGACAAACAAGCAGCAAAGAGCAGCGTTGGCATTGCAGGGTGGCCAAAGGAGGAGCAGGGGCAAGAGCCAGGCCTGGGCTGGATTTAGACCTTTTTTTAGTAATTTTTATGCCAAAGCTCAATAGGTCTGTGGGTTTTTTGTTTTTTCTAAGGCTTCTCTGCCTTCCTTTCCCTGCTGGTTTCTTTGTTCATCTTTTGTTCAATTTGTCCATTCTTCTTTGTCTTCTTCAGGGTGCCAGCAAAGAGCTAAAACCCCATCAAATAATATAACTGCTTTCCCTGGGATGGCCTAATGAATATGTGATGAAATAATTTAAGTAGACATTTAGTCTCCTAGAATTTCACAGTCTGAATGACTAAATTCCTTCCCTTTTTTTTTTTTCCCCCTGTGTGCAGGAGTCCAAAACTTTTAAATCATTATGTGGTAAATTTACCCCCACCTACCTATTGCTTTTGCTCCCACTTTTCCTTTTTTTCTGCTAATGAGTCACGATATGTAATTACCTTCTGTCTTTGCTGCATTTAGGGAGCATGCCAGTGCAGAAGGATTGAAGAAAATAAAAAAAGGCTTTAAAAAAAGATGAGGAAACAAGCAAGCATCCAGGCCTGCTTTGGCTCCCACTCACCATTCCTGCTTTTGCCAAGTGTAATGAATATTGCTTTTTCTCTGTGGCACTCTGCAGCAGGATTAAGTAAACTTAATCTATATTATTGCATTTTAATGGATGTTTGGGTATTAGTGTGGTTCTTTTAGGGGGGTGTCAAGCTTTCCTGGACACTTAGGAAGGTGGTGAAATTCCAATTATTTCCAAGGCTTTGTCTTTAAAGCCATAATTCAGCCTTGCAGTGTTTTGCTGTGCAGAACATCCTCTGTGGGAGGAGCAGAGGCTGTGGAGTAATTTGGGAAGGGCTGGACATGGGATGGTTCCATCATGGCCCCTCTGCAAGGGCTGATTTCACTCCTGGAAAAACTTGCCTTGGACCCCCTAAACCTCATCCCAAATGGGGGAAGTTCCCATCCAAGCCAAGGCACCTTGGAAGTGCCCAATTTTGCCAGATCCCTCTGTTTTTCAAGTGCTTTTGCTGTGACAGCGTGTCCTGGAGAGACATGTTCATTATTATTAAGAGTGGGAGCCAGAAGTTCATTGTCATTTTAGGAATTTGTTTTTTAGGGTTGTCTCTTCTTACTGATGTGGGGAAGAATGTAAAAAGCCAGATCTCTCAGCCACTAAATAATAAATGACTGAATAGCAGAAATTCAATGGGGCTTTTTCTGTGAATAAGATGGCAAAGAAAATAACCATTTCTTTGGGGTGGCTCATCCATTCATGGAGAGCTGCTTTTGGAAAATAAATATCTTGCCACCTGCAACTCCGCTCCTAAAGCCGTTGTGTAATTTCCAGTATTTTCTGATGCCTTCTGAAATGAGGTTTAAGACGAGTGTTCTTTAAAGTCAACAAAAGGAAAGGAAAGAAAAAGAACTTACATCAAAGATATCAGCATTTCTCCTCTCCCTGCATGCTTCCCCTGAATATGGAGTTGGCAAACTCTCAAATCACTTTATCATGTTTGAACTTGGAAAAATGTATGATAATACCAGCTGAGCTAATATTTAAAGAGCTCTTCACTTCAGAATTTTATTGTCTCTCTCTCGGTTCTTCCAAAGTCTCCTGACAGGCGCGGTGGGAGGCAGCGAGGGGCTCGGGCAGCTGGATTGGGGGCACGAGGTGTTTGCCCCCGGACCTGCGTCAGCTGGGTCTGGAACAGCCCCCTTGGGGGTAAATCTGTTGCCAAAGCTCAAGTTCTGCTCAGCACACCGGTCCCAAGCCCAGTGCCAGGTCCTGTGGCTGCCCTGCCAGCTCTGCTGGATCCTGCAGGAATCTGGTGGCGCCTCGGGAGCCCTGGCAGCTGTGCCTGGGGACTGACGGGCACAGCCACCCCTGGAGGTGGCAGGGTCAGCTCAGCGTGGAAATCTCCCTTTACACGGGTAAAATGAGGCGCTGAGGGCTTTATTTGTGGGGTTTCCCAGTGATTTGGGGTTTTCAGGCTGGATCCTGGGGGTAAAGTCCTCCAGCTGCAGATTTCTGCCGGGCTCATGGAAAGGTGGGAAGTGGCCCTGGGAGTGGATGTGCAGCAGGAGATGGGTTACAGCACAACGGTGACATTTTAGGCTGTTATTTATGGCTTCCTCAGTGGCCTTTGTGTGAGTCGAATTGAGAGGAGGAAGAAAGGGTGGGAAAGAATAATTCTGAGGATCTTGGAGCTCCTTGGGGGGGCCTTAGACATTTAGGGCTTGCTTTGAAACGCTCTGAGGCTCGTGACGTGCGGGCACCGAGGGCTGTCCTGTGGCTTTGTTGGACTTTTCCCTGCTCTTCCCCTCTCTGCCACCACCCCAGACAATCAAATCAGGCTTTGGCAGGAGACCTCCAGGGGCGTTTCTCCAAAATGCTTAAAGGTTAATATATCCTCCAAATCAAGTGGGCTGCAGAGATAAGGCGGCTTTGGCTCCCCTTCCTCCGTGACCCTGGGAAGGGCTGGGACTGCTCCCCTCGGCGCCCTGGCTGAGGAGCATTTCCATGGCTTTGGGATCCCTGCTGGACCCGAGCTGTAGGATTGCTGTTCCAGGGTGTGCTGACTCGGCCATCTGGAGGTGAGGCTCTCCTTGCAGCTCTCCCGTGCTTTAATCCCAGCTTGGGGGAGTGAAGCTGTGGCAACCTGAACTGTATCATTTCCTTGCCATGCCATCATTCCCTGCAGCCCAGGAGGTACCCGGTGTTTGTCATTTAGGAGTGTCATCTCATTACATTGCATATTGCAGTGTAATGATGTGAAATGATTAAATGACAAAATGCCAGCTCACTGCCAAAAACCTTAAGTAGCACACTTTTATTTGCGGGTGGGAAAGCTATTATTAATTTCAGTATGGTCCTTGCCAGATGAAATAACATAAGCAGGCTGGGAAGGGAGGTGGGTTTGATCCGTTTTCTAATTTGCAATGAGTCGTGGGAGTGCTGTCCACCTCGAGCCCTTGCTCCAGAGCATATGTCCAGTGCCAGCGGAGCATTGCCATCCGTTGGCCCCTCTGCTGTCAAGCACTGACACGTCTCAAAAGCAGAACGAGCTGGCACGTTTTGAGGAGGAATTATTCCGCTTTAAGGAAGGCTGTGTTAAGCAGTGTAAGCTGTTTCGTTCCAAATTGTTTCTTTTAGTATTAGCATTCCAAAACGCTCCTTGCAAGATTAGAGATAATCTAAGTGTGGCACCAAAATTAAACAAGTCTGCCTTCTGAGAAAGGATGGTGGGGCCTGAGGCTGCGGTTGAGTGGAGCAGGTGTCTGGAATGTGGAATTGGTGTGTCCAAAGAGAAAACGGAATTTGGTGGAGAATAAACTCAGGGAAGAGTTTTTGCTGTGGGGCTGCCCCGTCGCTCCCTCCCTGCTGCTGAGCCCCTATTCCTGTGGGATGGGAGATTAAAAATCCTGCTTGGGTTAATTTGACTGGGCTGGACAGATCAGCCAAAGGGTCAGAGCGAAACGGGCTTGGGGGTTCGTGTGGGTTTTTTAAGTTTAAAAAAATGGGGGTTGCATTGAAAAGAAGAATTCTTGTAAGGAGGAAATTCTTTCAGTATTACTTGAATAAATGTCTGGAGAAAAATGGTGGATATGATATGATGGGGTGTAATAGAACCCTTGAAATGAGAAAGGTGGAGCTACAGCTGTTGGATTTTGGGGGTTCTTTTTTCCATGGTTTTTTGTTCTTTTTTTTGGGTTTTTTTTTGTTTGTTTGTTTTTTTTTTTGTAGTTATTTGGGAGTTTTTTTTTTGGTGGTGCTTTTTAGTTTGTTTTGTTTTGGAGGGTTTGTGGTTTTTTGGTGCTTTGTTTTTATTTTTTTGTTTGTTTTTGGGGGGTTTTTTGTTTGTTTTTGTTTGTTTTGTTTTCTTTTTCTTTGGTTTGTGGGGGGTTTTTTGGGTTTTTTTGAGTGGGTTTTTTTTGTTTGGTTGGTTTTTCATTTTGTTTGGGTTTTTGCTTTGGTTTAGGTTTTTTTTGTTGTTTTTGTTTGGTTGGTTGGTTTTTTTTTTAATTCCTGGCAGATCTCAAGAGACCACTGAGGTTATTTCCTAATGCAAAGACGAGTAAATCCGAAATATTCACACATCTGGCTCAAAGCTTTATGGGGAACCCTTTGGTTATCTCTGGATAAATTACTCATTTACCCCCCAGGCTTAGTTCCAAGCTAAGATCAGTGGATGAGCAACAAGAAATTCTGAATGGAGGGTCAGT
>VZTX01018592.1:0-17031 GCA_013400915.1 Pardalotus punctatus | reverse complement strand
GGCGAGGGACCGAGAGTCAGGCGAGTGCAGCAGTGGGACGGGCAGAGCAACGGCGGGCGTGCAGCAGACGTGGTGCAGGAACTCAGAGCAGGGAGCAGGGGGTGGCAGAGACGAGCCCACCGGGGCTTGCCAGTAGAAGGTGGCAGGGACTCCCCAGCCAAGGCAGTGCTCCAACAGGGAGAGCGCGGGGCAGTGGCTGCTGGCCCCCTTCCATAGGAAATGCTGGCACAGCCAGGAGGATGTGCGCTCCAGGAACGTCCCCTTCCCAGATGAAAGCTTACTCACCAATGAGAGAAAACAGCGCAGATCTGAAAAACCTTTTTTGCAGCTGTAGCTCCAAAGTTGCTCCTCTCCAGTTGCCAGTGGTCGAGTGCCTTATCTGATGACCACATCTGCTCTCCACTCCCCATGCCCAGCTAGCTCTTTTGTCTCTTACAAAAAGAGTTAATAGTCCTTAAGTATCCAGCCATTTGTAACACAGCAACAGGAATGAGGGAAAAATTCCAACCAACTCCCAACCTTCAACAGCATGGGGCGTAGCACAATATAATTAATGTTTAATGGCACTTACAGGTAAGGAGTACTAACATGCTAAACATTCTAAAGTACTTTTTGATTCTTACAAGGGCTCAGAGAGCAAATACATAATAAACTGTCACTGATTACTGCTTCTGTCTGGCATGGAGTTTTCAGACTTTTTTATCTTTTGCAATGCCAATGAGAAACATAAAGTGACACACTCAGAAACAGTTTCTCTATTAAAAGCCCACATGAGGATAATATTTTTGTTTCTGAAAAAAATATTAAATACACCCCCAAGTTAGTTTATTGCGATGAAAAACACAAATATGTTAGTACATTGGTTTTTACATTAACATCAATCCCCAAGATCTAAGTCATAAATTAAATGAAAAATTAAGGAAAAGCTGTTTCATACATTTGTGTTACCAACATGTACCTCACACAGGGTTATTTCCTTTTTTTCTGTGGCCCTCAGGTTCTGAATTGATTTTAAATTCAATTTTATTTAATCTCATCCTAACCAGATATCGTGCTTAATCATGGGTATTCATCCATGCTAGTGGAAAATGCTGAAGGAGAAGGATTCAAGTAATTCCTACAAAACATTTCCAGGAAATTAACAAAAGATAGTTTACTTAGAAGAAGGGTTTTACAATTTATCATACCTCTAAAATACACCAGAACAAAGTTCATCCAGAAAAGTCTAAGGTTCCATCTAAGACTTAACTGGAAAACTTCTGATTTGGGAGAAAAAACCATGACATTAGGGCTACTCTATGTTAGCAGAATCCCAGAATCCTTGAGATTTTTACAGAAATGTCTCATTTTATAATGCGTATGCCTTGGACCCTACTATCTTTATCCTTATCCATATAGTCAGAAAATTGACTTGCAAGCAAGGTAAAACATAATTTGGAGAGCTTGCTCAGTGATTGTTTTTATGGACCACTAATTATAGAATACTTCCACACACAATTTCACTCTGCTTTCTACAGTTAGTCACTTACAAAGTTGTAATGTCCTGTACCTTAAGGAAATTTAGCTCCTCAAGTACAGTTACATCTAATTTCCAAGTGTAATCTCATACTTTCACAGTATTTATTCATAGAGCATATATTGAAAAAAAATGGACGAGAAATTAACTCTACAATTTTGAAGACTGGTAGGCTGGTCTATAGTAGGATTTACCATTGTTATTAATTGTAAAAATGTTGTCCACTAAAATAAAATTGTTTACTAAAATAAAATAAAATTTTTTTGAGATCTTCTGAAGGTTATTTTTGCATCTTATAATAAAATCTACGTGTGTGTTTAAAGGAGATGTTAACAAATATTGACATTAGATGCAGTTGAATCAGATTTCTTGTGGAGGCCGTGGGGATAGTGCCTCCTCAGCAGGCAGTTTGGGGTTCTTGGCTCTCTGGAAATAGCCTTTCAGAAGACTTCTCACTTCCCCACCCGGCAACAGCATAATCAGAATTATTCCTCCACGTGGCATTTCTTTTATACCCACAAAATATCACATCTTCTCCAGTTCCAGGAGAAGAGCTCAACAAAAGCAACTCTGACCCGTATCCACCCTCAGGTTTTCCACAGTTGAAATAAGGACCGTGACGACAATAATGCCACCTGGCAAGAACCCATTCACTGTGTTTTTCTCGCTTTCATCTATTGGAGCTGCAAAGTGAGGTCCAATTCTTAAAATTAATCTTGGGATGGAAGAGGTTAAGTATCAAGAAAACTTTAAAGTATCTGAGAAATGTATCTAGTTTAAGCTTCGTAGAGTAAATCAGAGTATCCTGATTTACAGAATGTGTGAAGATGAAATGACCATTTCTGTAATAAAATTTCATGCTTCCAAATGTTATATGAGAAGTATTCCTTCTGCATAGAGACAGTTTATCTAAATAAATGGATTTGAATATACTTAAATAGACCATAAATCCAGAAATGAGAATGCAAGGTGACAGGATTAGTGGAATGATAATATCAGAATCCTGTTATAGTACGTTACACAAAATAATGGCGTACAATCTAAATTTTCTAATGTAATCTTAAAGGGCCTAATTTTTATGTGTGGGTAACATTGTTGAACACTTTTTATACCATGTGACAATTTCTTGAACATACTAATCACCACATCTATATTTTTTTGTGTACCTTGTAGTGTTTCTGTGTTTTTATACCCCAATCCCCTCAGACATTTCCAAGCAAGAAAACTGTAACTTTTATGTGGAATCAGCTTTAAAATATCCATTACATTTTGGCAGAAATTCTTGTTAATATTAGTTGTAACACTATGTCTGGAGTTTTAAATTATGTTTTCATACTGTCGACTCTATTTAAAGTTTGTTTAGCAAGAAATTATTAGAAAAAAGTATTGAAGAAAGTTTTATTGTCCCCAAAAATATTTTACTAATTTTCCAGTTGAAGATCACGATTATAAGTAAAAATTGGAAACATTTTCATAAAGCACAGTAAAAACACTTTGGTTAATGCTGGGTTTAGAGCTGCATCTGTGGGGGTCATTGGGCTACAGTTTAGGCTAGTAGGCTAGGTTTAGGCTATACTATATTACAGCAACCACTCTGCCTAAGGCTAAATAAATGAGGCCTCTAAGAAGGGCTTGTGTTTATCCTGATGAGCAATGAATTTATGATTTTGAAGAATAAGCTCCATTGGCACATCCACTGGAAGATTCACAGCACAATCATGCTGGAAGTGCCAGGATGTTTACATACTTTTCTGTGCTCCAGACTGCAAGCATTTGTAGGTTCCAAATAAAACAGGCAGAGCTGTAGCCGTATTTGTCACTGGATCAGGACAGGCTCATGAACTGTTTTTGCAGCTCATGTCTGAGCAGATGAGGTTTTGGGCTAAGGCCAGCATCATTTTATTTCCATAGCTGGACAAGTTAATAGATCAGAGCCCTGAGGAGTCAAGTTTACATCAAAGTCCAGAAAGGTTCACTACCAATTAAACTTTGACAATCATTGCATAGATATCTTTTTCCTTTATAGCTTAATTGTCACCCAATAGACCTGTTAAGTATCTCTTAATTTCTGTGTCATTTATGCTATGTATGCAGAAGTTCTGCTTCTGTAATCTTATTCTGGTGATGAACTTATATAATTAAGCCTGAATTTGCTCTTTCACACCAGAGAATATCCCAAAATTTTTATTAAAACAATACAGAAAACCTCAAGTTGACTGCACTAACCCCCAGATTTTTCCTCAAAATGCAAATTACGATCATGGAAAGTTTTTCTCTTTTATGATATCCACAACCAGGGCCATGAACTGGGCACAAACTAGTTTTCTAACCAGAACACTGAAGACTGACAGCCTCTGCACATGGTAACATATGGTGCTCAGGTTTGCTATGTCACAAGGCAAGAGTATTCATTCACATATTTAGCCAGTAAAAGAGCAGTTGATTATCTAGTGTTGATAACAAAGATTGCATCTAAGAGATGTACAACAGAGCTATACTATATTCAGCCAGGCAAAACTGCCTCCATAAAGAATACAGAAGTCTTTGCAATGTTCCATTCAGTATTTCTAAAAGTTTCATAAAAACACTTAACTGAATACAAAGGCAACTTTTCTTCCTGCTTCTTGCTCCATCCATTAGATTATTTTTGTATGTTTTATATAAAGACATCAACACATCTAGCTTTACTTTCAGTGAGATGCAAGCTGTTTATACCATGCTTTATGGAAATGTTTCCAATTTTTACTTATAATCCACCAGCGGAAGGAAAGCAATTTTAATTGTCACCGAGTTTTGGAAGTAGACACTGTGTTTTCAGGTTCTGCTTGTAGCTAAACAAGGAGATCTGTGCTATAAGCAGTAAGAACAGAGATTTAGCAGCCATCTGAAGATTCAATGGAGCTTGTCACAAAGAGTCCTGGTGGCAGAATTAGTACAGTAGCTTGGCTGAAGGATCCAAGAAGGTAGGTAAGAGATGTGTAACTGAAAAAATAATTTCTTCCCTGAACTGTCAGTTCTGTAAATCTCTCAAATTATTGCTGATTAGAGATTATTTAAATTACTTTTTTACACAGACAATATAATTTGAAGAGCCAGGACTTCAGTATTCAGAGCTGACCTTACTATCCTGAAAAACCAGAGTTTAAGATCTGAACTGAACCTTTAAAAGAGATAGAGATTTTCACACATGGAAGCAAAATGGTGCAAGACACTTTCTAGTGATAAAGGTTAGGCTGCCCATCGATACATAAATTGTTTCACTCCAGAGTCTAATTTCCAGTTTCTCTCTCTAACTCTACAATAACATTTATTTGATTCTATGTTTTGAGTGGAAATATTTACAAACATAAAGTTTACCAGAAATCTTTGGCTTGATTCATTGTAATTCCTGTAAATGATATCCACATAAGAATTCATCCATATTTCTGACACACAATTTTCCTCTTATATGGACCTAGTGACCTGGTAGGATTTCCAGGGACAAAATTAATTATAGTGTAGGTTGAGATTTCCTTTTCCTCAGAAAACAGTTATTATTTCAAATACCAGTTTGGGCACTTGCTTAGTTTTAAAAGTAGCAATATGAACAAGCTAAGTACTGTGCATGTTTACTATAATAACAAAGGCATTTTTTTTCAACTTTGACTGACATGAATAACAACAAAATCCTCAAAAATAAAATTAATCAAGTCAGATTATTCAGGGCTCGATTGTGCTGCTCTTATTAATTTTGTTTTGACTGGTTGGAGGGAACTGTGTTGCTAAATGTGAACAAATACAGCATGGCTAAAAATAAGAGCCGAACTTGAGGATATTTTAGTCAGTTTTTAGAACTATTATTATTTTTCCAATGAAAACCAAAGTTTAAGTAAAATAAGCTCCCTGAAAATATATTCTATTGTGTTATATTCCAAGTAGAATGAAAACAGACTTTACTACTTAACAGTATTTAATAAACTTCAGCATAACCTTTGATAGGACAGAATAAAAAAGCATATACCAGCATGCTCATATTATGTGCATATATATGTATAATTTAGATGTGTATTTGAAGCCAGAAATACACACCAGAGAGGTCTATTGGACTTTTAAATGAAATTTTAAACTAATTTCAGCTGCCAAAGTTATGTCTGTCTATCTGTCTAGCTAGGAACTATAAACTTACAAAGTAAATGCTGAAAAAGTTACTGTATTGGCTTCATGTTTAAAAACTACATGTATTCCTCTAATAATGACTGTATTGATGCCTTGTAGGCACATGAATCTTCTTTCCACTCTGCTTATAGGCCTTACAAAAGCAGGATGTGATGAGAAAGCAAATTTTTACAGTGGTCTTTGAACCAAAAAGGATTTATGTTCAGGGATATTAGGACCAAACCAACCCATCTCTCTGCTTTGACCTGAGAGGTTATGTGGAGGGAGGTCTTGGGCCATCACTCCAAGCTCTACATTAACCACTCTTGCTGCCGAATGAGGCAGAGCTACTGAAATGCACTGTTGAATTTACAGTTAGGAAGCTCAATAAAAAGATTCCCTGCATTGCTTTTCCTTGAAGAGTACCTCCTTGAAGTTACTCTGCAAAGCTCGTATCTCCAGAAGATATCCATCCTCCTGGACTCCAGAGTGTAAACTATACACTCTGCCTGACGGTTCTGTTGAAGAAATTATTTCCTGTTCCCTCAGCCTCTTGTCAATTTCTCTTTGCATCAGTAATTATTATTTTGATACCTGATTGAAGAGAAGTGCAATGAATAACACCCAATGACCAGCACAAATTCATGGCTTATGATTTGTTATAATTCCATTTTACTTCAAACATTTCTTAGATAACACTGGAAATCATTTAATAATAGCAGTTGAAAAATGTGCTGTTTAAATGACATGGTCTGCCTGTGATTTTTTGAGGGATATTTAAAGTTCACAGATTTCAAATCCAACGCTTTGAAATAAGTATTTGTGAGAAAGATGCACCTTCAAATGGTGGCTGTAGCTAATGAATACTAGGACTAGAAATCAAACCTGCAGAAATTCACTGTTCTTTGACACTTTTTTCCCAAAGTCTTCATTGGTATTCCCACAGAAAGTGAGAGCTTTCCACAATTAATGGCATGCGGGGATGTTGGAGGTTTTAACCCAACTTCAGGTGCACTGAGTGACTGCAATATGGATATCTCTGTTTACTTAGGAATATGATAGACTTTTGTCATAAATGAGGCAACTCTTGATTAATTAAAAGAAAAAGATAATTTATTAACAGGGGAAAATTAAGGGAACAGTGAAATAAAATTTTTAAAAGAAAAAAATTAATGACCTGGGAATGCAGCGATCGGACAGCCTGGAAGCCGGTCTGGCTAACGGCCCAGGGCAGAGATCTGCAGCGCTGGGGTTGCTCCAGCTAGTCTGAGAGCAAGTCACTTACTTGAGTCTCTGGACAGAGATTCAGGCCTAGGTCCCACAGCACCACGCTTTACCACAGCCATCCTGGGGCAAAAAGAGGCTACTCACTTTATGCACCAGGTTTTATACCCCCTTGGCTCCTCCCCGGACCGCCCACAGTCCCACCTCCATGGCACAAGAGGATTGGTGGGTGCTTGAATGATGTAATATCTCTTCACCAATGGCTCGTCTTCCACTGGGGAATGATGTCACATGGTCTTCAAGGCAGGAAAAGTGCTAATTAATATTCCACGTTGCCATGGAGCTTAGTTGCAGGTCAATGGCTGACTTCTAAAAATAGTCCTTTAGCTGTGGGGAGAGGGGTTTTGCCTTTTGGAACCTATCTTAAGCTGAATAAGGGACTGAACCCATAAAATCAAATGATTTTTCAGTAAAATACAGCTCTCTTAACTTTGTTTGGAACTTACAAACAACACATAGCACTCAATTAGTAAAGAAAATAACATACAGNTACAGCTCTCTTAACTTTGTTTGGAACTTACAAACAACACATAGCACTCAATTAGTAAAGAAAATAACATACAGCTTAATTCCTATTTGAACAGTCATAATTTGAGTTGACTAACTTTGCAATCCCATTCTCTCTTTAATACAACATTTACCGCACTTAAGCACGTATCCAACAAGATATTCCCACTCCATAACACAAAATACAACTATGAAACTTTATCAGAACCAAGATAAAAGAGAACTTTCTTAGCTTAAAATACTTTAACTGGTAACATCATTAATACATTAACTACTCATAACTTAATCACTGGTGATTTGCATATGCAAAAGTCAATTTTTGAATTTTATTAATAACAATTTCATGCCAAAACAGCATGTTTGCCACTAATGTACAAATCATGTTCAACTTGCCACGTATATATGCATGAATAATGTATCCATATATGCATATACATGGATGGATGGATGGATGGATGGATGGATGGATGGATGGATGGACGGATGGATGGACGGATGGATGGATAAATGTCATTGCCCCATTCCAGGTGGAGAATTTGCTTAAGTTTGATGTGGCTGGGATTGCCCAGCTTCTTATTCTTAGTCTATCCAGATCTCTCTGCAAGGCCTTTCCAAACTTGAGAGAGTCCACAGATCCTCCTAATTTAGTATCACCCACAAACTTCATGTATATTCAATTTCTGCACCTGTACCATTAATAAAAAGCATTAAAAACCATAGGACCTAAAACAGAACCCTGTGGAACCTCCCTGGTGACAGGCTTCCAGTTTGATGCCAGCCCATTTATTGTAACTTTTTGAGCCTGACCCCCCCAGCCAACTGTTCATCCAGCATAATATGGAATTGTCTACATCTGTGCTGGACATTTTGTCCAGAAGGATACTGTGTGAGACAGTATCAAAAGCTCTCCTAAACTCTAAAAAAGCCCACATCTTCTGGCTTCCCTTAGTCAACTTGACAGGTGTCTGTGACCTTCTATGTTTGTGGTTCTAAGGGGAATTCAATACCAATCCACTCAACTGTCTGGAATCCTTACCATTTGGCAAATAGTCTGAAATTGTCACAATGATATTTTTACACAGTGTCTCTCTGACTCTTCTGAATAACATATGCAAAATAAGGCTGAGGATCATGTGAAAAGGCCAGTTTTGCACTGCTCAAAATGGCAGGTTGATAGCCTCACGCAATGGCTTTTATGAGATTAATCTTTATGACAGGTAACCAGGTGAAACTAAAAAGGTATTGAAGATCAAGGGATGAGAAGAGATGAAGATCAAGTCAAAACTGAAGGTGTGGGCATTCACTACCAGTGTCCTGCTCTTTAACTTGGCTTATTAGTCCTACCATCGTGGACTGGCTGCTTACCACCAAAAGAAGTCTTGGCATAAAATGCGAAGTGAAATAACTCAATAATTAAATTACAGGTTAGAATTTAGTATGAACAATCCCCATCTTTTTTATTTTTTTCCTTTTAATTTTTTCTAAAAGGACAAAAGAAAACCATATCCATATCCAAATTTTGAGAATCTAGGATAATCTAGCAAAACTCTTGTCTACTGGGACAGACCACTAATGACAGAGCAGCGCATTAAAATTCCTCTTGGTTCATTATCATTAGAATCTGTTAATACCGCTATGCTTTAGCTAACCTTATATGCCCAATAGGATGCTAATTAATTTCAATGAAAATTCTCAGTTAATTAGTGTGAAGTGCAATTACATCTGTTATGTCATACAGTTTTCTGTTCTCCTCAGAAAAAATTTAAAGATAATCATTTGCAGTTTCATCTTTAAATGAATATTATGCAGGTAATTTTTTTAAGGGACAGAAATGCAAATTTTATATTTCCTGAAGTTTTATGGATGAGGCAGGTTTTTGTTTTTTCCTTAATTATAAATACATTAGAATTCAGAATAAGATACTTGGAGAATGATCAGTTTAGATTTTATTTACTTTATAATATAGGGGGGTTAAATTAGTCCTCTTTTTTCCCTTTTTTTTCCTACTTAGAGAACCTTGTCTGTGTCGACTATATCATTCCATCCAGAGATGCAGCTGCATCTTCAGATTGGAATGAAAATGATGAGTGAAAACTTCTGCATCCAGATATCCAGTTTCTAATTGGCTGTAAAGCTTTATATCAGGTTCATCAACACATCTACTTTTTAGTGCTCTTGTAGAAATATAAGCTCATTTAAGCAGGGTTTACTTGCACAGCATGATGGAGCACTCATATCCACTGGGAACTTTAAATTAAAAATATTAGACTAATTCTTAGATTAAACTGAAGCCACAGTGACTGTTAGCATGATATGATCTGTGAATAATATTTTAAAAGTTTGAATATAGCATCTTCATACTGCAGGATTATTGAGTATCTTGTGGGAAGCACTGGGTCTGAGGACAGACTGAGCGGCTGGCTTCTGTGGCCAATTCTAAGAGCTGTGGCAGACAGTGACTAGTAGAATTTTTTGTTTTAATGCTAAGCAGATAATTTTATTAAAATATCACCTGTTTATTCTGTCTTTTGCTTAGTGGAGAACATCTCCCTGTTGTGGCAAGAGAAACAAGAACATGATATGGCAGCTAGATTACTGAGGAAATGTGGAGTATCAGGCACATCAGCTGAAGCCAGTTGGATTTAGTTGAGATATTTCAAGACTGACATTTTAAAATGAGCTTGGTTTTGGTTGTTTTTTATAACTTGAATGTGAAAAATGGGCATTTTTGGGGTTTTTTTGGGTTTTTTTTTCTTGGTTTGGTTTTTTGTTTTTTTTTTTTTTGCTCTTGTTTAATTTTGTTTTGATTGTTTTTGTTTATTTTTAAAAATTATTCTTATTTATTTATTTATTCTTTAAAAAAATCTTTTCATAACTTTTCTGCAGGGGTAAAATGCTGGGAGGAAGGTCAGACAAGAGAGACTATGTGCCTGGCATTATTTTTCAATAAATGTACAGGCTGGCCAACAGGAGACAGTCTCACACCTAGCAAGGGTGTCTGAAATTGAGATAATATCAGGGTTGTGTTGTTACTTTTTTAACAAACAACTAAATCTGCTGTATGATATGTGCTGGATTAAAATTATAATTTTAAGTCGGCAAAAAAAAAAGTTTAGCTAGAAGCAATGCCATGGCAAGAAACATTGAGAAATTTCTGCATCAATTTGCCCAAATTCCTGCTATAGCATCTTCTGTCTTGTCTCAAATTCCCTGAGTTGCCTGTCTGCCCTTGCCATGGCACTCAGCATCCCTTGCAAGTTACACAGCACGAGGAGCAGTTTCCAGAGACAGATTGTCCTCTGGGGCTGGGAGAGGAAGAAATAACAGTCATGATCATGGTCAGGTTCAGCACCTCAGGACTCAGGGATGTCCTGCCTTCTAATGCCACCAATTCTGAGCTTAACATCAATGTCAATTCAGTCACAAAGTGTTCCACCTGAAAAGTGATGCACACTTCTAAAGAAAATGTGTGACATGGTGGCTGCAAGCTATCTGCAGCCTGTGGTCTGTAGTGAGTCTTACTATTAGACTCTCAAAAGTCTTAAATAAAAAAAAAATGCTTGCAGCTGCAGAAACATGGCTGTTCTCCCGTCCCTGGATGTCCAGTGGTGAAGCTCCACTAGAAAAAAGCTTAAGAAATTCTAATGCCAAATCAGTAATTTACAATGACAGCTGCTAACTCTGCTCTGAGGTAATATATATAGACTAAAAAGACCATCTACTGAGACTAGTGCCAAAGTCATTATTGACACTGGGACAGCTGCTATAGTGGGTACTTTAAAGATAAATGCTAATTTCGTCAAAGTCCCACTTTCAGGGAACCTCAAACCCTTCCTTGTTACTTGTTCACATAATATCTCTCCCTCAATATTACTAGGAATAAATTGTTTCTATAAGCATGTGGCATGTGATGCTCATCTACATGGCATTCTGCATTCTCCAAAGGACACCAGAAACATTCCAGTCAGTGTTTTTTTTCCTTTGAACTCTGCTTCTAGGTTATTTATGAATTTGAAATTATTTAA
Organism: Pardalotus punctatus; assembly: GCA_013400915.1. Taxonomy (NCBI): domain Eukaryota; kingdom Metazoa; phylum Chordata; class Aves; order Passeriformes; family Pardalotidae; genus Pardalotus; species Pardalotus punctatus. The sequence goes on along the minus strand of VZTX01018592.1, from coordinate 5,565 downwards.
TGAATCAATCAATCCACTGAGATATGACCAAAATCTTAAAAACAGAAGTGACAAATTAATTTTAAAGGGTTAATTTTTAAAATATTTATATGTATGATTATAAATAATTCCATATACCTGGAAGATGAATCATCACTAGAAGATTGTTTGGAAGAGACTGATTAAATATTTGAGCCTAAGGTTTTGGTATTTGTTACTCTTGAGGAAAAATACCTTGCTTTTCAATTGAGAGCTTTTTTAAATTCTGCAAAGAAATTGCAAGTTATCTGAGGTTTATTTATGCAACTTAGTCTTCTTTCCTCTTTGTGAAACTCAAATATAAAGCTTTTCTAAGTTCAAACTGTGTTGACAATTTTGACAAAATGAGAAGCACTCCTAGCGCTTGTTTAGGCATGTAAATGCATGTTATGTATTCCACGCAACACTTTTTGCGGAATATTGATGTTCCAGTACCGGCAGGGTAGCAGTAATGCAGCTGTGGGGTCAGGCATGGCCCCATTCAGAGGGCACAGCAAGCAAAGGGCATGTTTGTACACATTCTCTCTGCTTTCTATATTACAGTAGCATCCATCTATTCTGCATAAAGCCTGAAAGTCAGGACTGAGTGAGTGTGTAATGGCAAACAGACATGATCAGAAACAGGGCAAAATCAAGAGTCACTGCCCTCTGTAAAGTATGAAGAAAGCATCCTTGCCCATTTTTCTGCATGCTATTATGCAACAGGGCAGCTTCCAGGCAAAAATATTTGAATTTTTTTTATGAACACATTTTGCCCATCAGTTTTTTTTCCATGTTTGGATCCATTCCTCATGACCCCCATCAGAGAGGGAAGTTTCAGACCACCACAGCCTATATATTTTATTATTGTTCACGTTGTATTGATTAAGCACACAGCATTTGACAAATAAGTGTGAAAACCGTAGAGAAACAAGGCAGTGCTACATTTAAGGTTTCTCTTTTCCTTCCTTTTTTCTTCCAGAAAAACAATTTTAGCACTTCAAAGAGACAATCCTTAGGGCAAATATTTTGCCTAATGGTACTAAGTGATGTTGAGAGGACATTTTCAACTGCAATATTTACAAAGCTCTTATTGTGTACCCTTAATTACAGGTTAAGTGCATATTTAGTTCCTAAGATGGGTAATAAATACAATGCAATCAAAGTGCTTTTTGGAGTGGTTCTTTTCCATTAGCAAAAAATTGCTACATTTCCATTAATTATGAATAGAAATAATAATACATAGGCCAAATAATACATGTCATTTAGAAAGCTGGTTTAGGTAATATAAGGCTTTTTTTCTGTTGCTGCTTTAATGTCAAATATCTCTGGCACAGATGTTAAATAATGCAGTTTTCTGCACATCCAAAGACTGTATTTTTTAGTGTTTTACTACTTGGTGAAAGCAGAGTAATGACCCTTGTACTCACTAGCATGCATCATGGTGCTGGCTGTATCAGAAGTCTGATATCTGCTGGTTGTATCAGGAGAAGTGGGAATGCAGGTATCTTGGCATAAATACATGATTGCTTTGCTTTATGCTGAGAGAGAAATTCATGCCGTCACAGCATGTGCAATGCTCTCAGTGGTACCTATGGGAGATGTGGCCTGGATCCCACTGCTGCCCTCAGTCCTTCATGTCTTTCCCTTGCTTGCATCAACTCATCCCCGCCTTGGCCAGCTGCAACTAGCTGGAGGTTTTGAGGCAGCTCTGGAGTATGGTGTCCCAGCCACAGGGTAGCAGCAGAGGAAACGTCATCTTCCCACAGATCCTGCACCCATTCTTGTCACAGCAGGAAGGCTCAACCCTTCGCCCCTTAGAAGGTGTAAAGGCATCCAACGTGAGCACTTCACTGAACTCAAGAGCAATTTTTACAGGTCTATACCTTGTACATATTCTTTTAGGCCTGTGCATGTCCAACTGTGAATGTGCACAGCAAATGCACTATGAATGTTGCTCTCTACGATCTGTATGTGCTTTAGATTGGTAAGATAGACCTTTAAGTGAGTTACTGCTGTGCTTATAGTAAATTCTATAGAATTTTTTGTTAAATTATATAAGTCAGACCATCAATTCAGTGCTGCTAGGTTTAAGTGTAGTCTTTAGGCCTTTAGACATAAACCCTAGGCAAAGTTTGGAGCTAAATTTGGCAAGGGCATGCCAGACTCTGAACCTTGTCAGTCTTCTTCATTCCTTCTTGTCCTTACTCTTTTTCAATTTATCCCTTTTCCATCCCCAGCCTCTGCATAGATAATTTTAGGTTGATTTTGGGTTTTGATTGAGTGCTTTCAGATTTTAGTTTGATTTTTCTGTTTATGCTTTAGCTGTCTAGCAAGCAGTAGAGTGAACCTTGGCAATGAACTCTGTCATGCTGTCACTACTATATTAAAACTGCTTTTGCCAACACCTTTGCTGGTGATTCTTCGGATGACTTAAATCACTCATTCATGACATTGCCAGTCCAGTTTTACGGCTGACATATTTCCCTTGTCTAAGGACTTGGAACTGACAAACTTGTCATTGGTAGTTCCTAGCCTGGCAGATTTCTTCTGCCAGTTTTTTGTTTCCTCTGTATTCAGAACCACATTTCTTTCTATTGCCATGCACTTTCCCACTGGAAGAAAGAAGACCAATATACACTTTAGCAGAGCCGTACATTCAGCTGTGGGTAGAGGGAGTCTTCACTTCCTGTAGATTTTATCAGTATTTTCATTAACACTTCCAGAAATGGACTTGCAGCAGAAAACAAAAAAAAAAAAGCCACCAAAAAATAACCTTCATAAAAAAATCCTTAACATGGGAAAGGGATTGATGACTTGCTAAAAATTGGCTGTGACAAATAAGCAAAGGAATGTGCTTGGTGAGGAAGCGTTGCAGACCAGTTTGTACTCCAAAGTCTCTGTTTTACAGAAGCCACTTAGGAGATACTCTGGCAGCACTGAGTTGTGAGAAGGGGCTACATAGAGTGGGCAGTATCTTATGGGAGCTTCCAGAAACAGATTTTCCTTACGTCATCCTTGTTACGTGTAGTGGCTTTTCCTATCAGCAAATAATGGTTCAGAGAGCAAAGAAGTCTGTGATAGGGTGAAAGCAAATTACAAGAGAAGATCCAAAAAAGAGAGAACTTTCCTGGGCTCTATAGAAGCACTACAGTCAGCCATGCCAATGTAGCTGATCCTTTCTAATTTTGGAAACAGGTGAGCAAGAACTGGGTATGCTGTAACGTGACTGCTAATATTTTATTTCCAATATTCATTTTCATAGTGTGAATGTCTACAGGTGAAATGAGGTCTCTAAATGAAGACTGTGACATGGTTAGTACGAGTTCCAACAAGTAGGACTTCTCAACCTAATACCATAAAATTTAGTGGTGTCCTTGACTGAGTTTTTTTTTTTCAGTGAAAAGAAAGCAACTGCAATTGTAGAATAAATTCATCAAAAGCTGCTTACTGTGTTTTTTATTTTCATCATGTTTACCCTAATGATGATTACTTCTGCTTGCTTAGAAATCTTTTTCCAGGGGAGAATAGCAAGGAAATTGCAGGTCATAAGTTAACTAGATAAAGGCAGTCAGGTATGGAAAATACCCATAGCATCTTCAAAAGAAGTTCTGAATTCATCAGCTGTATTCATGTTAATACATTATCATCTCTCCCTCATCTCACTACTGAAAAAAATTCAAAAGATGTGGCTGGCCCTTGGAGAGATCCCTTTAAAAAATAATTCTATTTTTAACAAAAGCATGTTTTTGGAATTTTCATTCTCAGGAATGAAATTATTCCATTAATATCACTTATCAAAAGAACTTTAGCTTTTATAGAATTTCAAACAGATTGTGAGGAAATAAGAAGGAAGCCTGTTGTAAATAAAATCTCATGATTGATGTTTAAAAAGACTATTTTACAATTCATCCCTGAAAGCTACATATTTGTAAGAGTCTTACCTTTCATTTCTCTTTCTTCCACAAAATATTTGGCAATTTACCAAGTATTTTTTATTTTTATTTCTCTTTGATTGTTTTCACTAAAACAGGACAGAAAGTACAAACAAAACTATTCTGAAATTTATCACTCAGGTTCATGCTGGACTTTGAGGACTTGAATAAAATAAAATCATATTTTTACACCCTTGGTTTTTTTTTTCAGAAATTAAGTTGATATTGCAGTCTCCAGAAGTTACTGCTGGTATAAATAACTAATAGACTAAAGAGGCTTCTGTCTAATAAAATAGAGAAAGATGTTACCATTCCTTTTATTGTAGATACTAGGGTGTAATTTAGGGTGGGTGGATGCTGTTGCCCACCTACCTGCTTTCTTCCTTTCTGACTTTGGCAGGCCATCTAATTTCTTTTACTTTTCTTGAGTAAGACTGTACTAGGTTAAGCTCCCTGCTGTTTGTAGAGAATAGTCTTAAGCTGTGCCAGGAGAGGTTTAAGTTGGATATTAGGAAGTATTTCTTCGCAAAAAGGGTAATTGGACTTTGGAATGGGCTACCCAGGGAGGTGGGGGAGACACGATCCCTGAAGGTGTTTAAGGAAAGACTGGACATGGCACTCAGAGCCATGGTCTAGGTGACAAGGTTGGGTCATAGGTTGAACTTGATGTTCTTAAAGGTCTTTCCTGACCTAGCTGATTCTATGATTGTGTAATGTCCTGTCATGTTTTAATACTGAAATCTGAGTCAAAGTTAGCTAAGTATATGTGGACTCTGGAGATCTGGGAGTAATTTCAGAAACAGCATTGTTTTTACACCAGTGACAAATATAAGATTTGCCTTTTTGCCTCTGCACTTTTTAGGATTGATAGAATGGACCATTTCAACACTGAGATCAGATGTTACTCACTACAGATTTCGAAATGACATTTCATGATTTTGGTACTCATTTAACCTGTGAGAAAACAGTTGGAGGTTACGATTTTTCCTTTTGTTTTCTTTCTCTTAGGGAATTTTGTCCCATTTGTTGCTAAGAGACAATAATGATTAGTACTTAAAAGAGACAAAAGATGTAGCCAAGCTCCAGGGGAAGGGTGCAGCTGGGTACTCTCCAGTCCAAGGGGCTCCCTTGGAGGCACAGAGATACCATTAGATTCGGGTTGAGGAAAAGGGGCTGGGCACAGCTCCTAGCTGTCTCTCTCTTGCTTGGCATCAGAGGAACATGGTTGATTTGCTGCTTACTGCAGGAGAATTCACTGCCACTGCTGGAGCCCAGCCCTGTACTGTTCCTTCCTTACTGTGGGTGAGCCTTTGCTCGTAAGAGCAGCCATTGAACTGGGACCTTATTAACACCCGATTTGACTGGGAAGGACCCTTGCCATCCACTTGGGTGCCTCAGGGGAAAACCCAGGACACCAACCCCTTTCCCCCTCCTGGAGGGCACATATCACCAGCTGCGTGTGGCAGCTGCTACTGAGAAGCCCAGCTGCCACTGCCCAGCACCCTGCTGCTTTCTGCTGCTGCCCTGGGCTTTTTTGGCTACAGTCTAACCCAGCACCCACACCTGACTCCCAAGGCCCCTGCCAAGGCTGTGAAGTTTTCTGATACATTTTGTTTGCCACTCCAGGGGTGTG
>VZTX01018590.1:0-34542 GCA_013400915.1 Pardalotus punctatus | reverse complement strand
TCCCTCTCTGAGTTTTTCCCACTCTGACTGTGCATTCTCAGTTTGTCCCACTCTGAGTTTGTCCCATTCTGAATTTCTCCCCCTCTGAGTTTCTCCCTCTCTGAGTTTGTCCCACTCTGAGTTTCTCCCCCTCTGAGTTTTTCCCTCTCTGAGTTTTCCCTCTCTGAGTTTTTCCCACTCTGACTCGCAGAGAGTGTGCACAGCAGCCTCTCTCAGAACATGACTCACGAGCACTTCTGCCATCATCTGAGGATGTTCAGGCAGAACAAATAGCATGTGACCCGAGGCCAATCACAGCTGGGAATTTGGATTAAAAATAAAAGAGGAATGAGAACATTTGTCACAGAATACTCTGTCCTTCAAGGAGAGGGAAATTTTCTGACGGGGAATAAAAACAGCATTTATTTTTATTAAAAGTGCTTCTGTTTAACTTGTTTTTTTTCTGACCCGAAGAGCGATTCTCCCTCGTGGGTTTGGCTTGGTGAAACAACACAATGTATGTTCTTTCTCAGACTGGGAAGAGGGAATGTTGTGCCTGTGAGAAGCTGCCTGCACCTTGCACTTCTGAGCAAAGCGAGAAAGCAACGGGATTGTGAAAAAGCAAAGATTCTTGACAGTACACACACGTGGGACTGAGATCCTGCTGCCAAAGAGGGCCAGGACGAGGAGGAGAATGTACACATTTGGTGTCTGGAATAAAAGTTTGGGGGTGTCCAGGCTGGGTTTGGTGAGGGATCGTCTCCTGGGGTGGCTGTCAGGCGGTGGGGCAGGGATGGAAAGCTCCCTGTGGGTACGGGGGCCAGGCAGGGCTTGCTCTGAGGGCTCCCCTTGTTTTCCACGGAATGCTGATGGATCGGGGCGTTGCCGTGCAGGTGACAGGAGTGTGACAGCTATTGGAAACAACCACCACACTGGGGGGTTTTTCTTGAGTTTTGGGGTTTTGTTTGAGTTTTTAATTTGCTTTTGCCAACTCCCATTCCGCCCTTGCCTGTTTCCATCAGGCACAGGACCAAGGGCTCAGCAAACACGGAGCTGCTCGGTGCTGTGAAAACCCTGGGAAGAGGCTGTGCCATCCACACTCTGCTCTGCAGGTAATCATTTACCCACCCTGCACCCCAACTGCAGCCAGAGCCAGCCCCCAGCACAGCCTGCAAGTCACAAAGCTCCCTGGTGATAATTCTGTCATTTCTTTATCACCTGGCAGGGCAGCACTGCTATCAGTCCGGCAGGGACTGGGGCAGTGGCACTCAGATTGTCACCCCACTGTTTTGTCTGGATGGATTTTGCCCAATCCTACAGGAGAAAGCCAAGGAATTTCGCTAACTCAGCTCCAGCACTTCAGGCTTTGCGGAGCTTTGTAAACACGAGTTCCCAGAGAAGAAATCCAAGAGCACGCTGTGGCAGGGAAAAATATGGTTTAAATACGTTTGGTGAGAATTACTTAAACACTTCATCAATCAAGCGACAAACAAAAAGCGAGATCTTATTTATAATCCCTCCTTGCTTTGGGTGTAGTAAGATGTGAGTAGATGGCAGGAAATTAAAATCATATTTTATTTTTCCACCTGCTTGTCTCTGTTACACTGTGGCCAGTGGTGTGTCAGTGCATTCCAGACCGGAGCCCAGGCAGTGTGGGAGCAATAATGAAACATCATTATATTTTCTGCATCATTTTATTTTCTGGGAGCAACTGCAAAACCTGAGGGGAGGGTTGGAGGCTCCCTTCAGCTGTAGGTTATTGCAAGCATTTTTCAGACAGCTGAGAACAGGGAAAATAGCTGTGCTGAAAAACAGATAAACACTGAATCCTTTGGTTTACTTCAGGAACAGATTTCCAGGAGCACTGAGTCAGAAGAATAATTTCTTTCTTATGGTTTTATTTCCTTTCTTAGCTAAAGTGCTGAAATCAATTATCAAAATTAAAGGAAATCTGTGGTGATTATCAGGCTGAAACCCTCAGCCTCTGCTAAACTGCTCAGTGTGGGATTTTGTCTCATTTTCTGTGACTTGAAAACAGAAATGAAGTGAAAAACTCAGTAAAATAATGGATTTGAAGCACGGCTGTTTTTAACATGGTGCCCACTGTTATTCCAGGTAAAATGAATAATGAAGTTGTTCTCAGCTCTGAAGGACAGGAACCCAAAGGAGCACTAAAGGACATTTGGGATATCAGGGATAGATGGGAAGCGGGGTGGAGGGGCTGGTGAAGGACCTGAACACCACCCCCAGAACAGAGAAACAGGAGAACAGCGCTAGAAGGGATCAGAGACCTTCCAGTCCATTCTCCTGCTCCAAGGCAGGAGCTCAGAGCCCTGAGCCATTCCTGGCAGACTGAAAGGGAAAACCAGGAGCTGGGGTGGAGAATCTGAAAGAGTGGCTGCTGCAGAAGAGCATTCTGCAGCATTTCCTCTGTCTTTGGGCTTTATTTGAGGGCAAAAGCACCGAGCTTTGTGTGCCCTGTGCTGGACCTTGGCAGGTGCAGCCCGTCCTGCTGCAGCACCTCCCGCTTTTCGTGAGCTTGTCTGTGCCCTGCACATTCCCACACAGTCAAACACAGATTTATTCCATTTGTTGTCTCAAAGGTGGGGTTTTGCTGGCTGAAAACGCCGGTACCAGGGAGATGGAAAAAAGCCCAGCACACTGAAGCTAAATTAAGGATACACCTGGATGAAATTTGCCTTGCAGCTCCTACTGTCCTGGGGCAGCAGAGATGACATTAATGCAGTTTGTTTCAGTGCTTAAACCTTTGCTAATGAGAACAGGATGGACACAAATGTATAGAACAAGCGTTTCTCTCTTTGAAAGTCACCAAACTCCAGCTCATCTCCCAGGAGCAGCAGGGCAGAGGGGTGATATTTGCTGCTGGTTCCACCTGCTCACAGCTTTCTGTATCTCCTGCTAAAGGAGCCATTTCCCACATCTGAATAATCCACCGCACTGTAATGAAAATTCTGCCTCGCAGACCCTTCCCCTTCTGCTCTCGGGTGCACCCAGTGAAGATTTCCAGCTCAGCCAGCCGTGGTTTGCAAACTCTGCTGCTCCTTCCAGCCCTGATTGCCTGTTATCCCCATGGCAAATGCCATTGCCCAACAGAAACAAACATTAAGAAAGCATTTAATGTACTGGTGCTTGTCCTCTGACAACAAACGCAACAGCTGGAAACGAAGAGGGAACTGTCACCTGGAACAGGCGGTTCCAAGCACCCAGCATTTTGGGAGAGGGCCCAGCAGTGCAATCAGAGATGGGCCCCCAGGGAAGGCTGGGCCAGGCTTTTGGAAAGGCAATTCTGAACCATTTTTCTTGACTATTCTGATAAATATTACCATCAGATCCCACCTGTACCACAAACTCAGTCTGATCCTCTCATCTGATTTCCAGACGGGATGGATTCACACTGGGAGCTCCAAATTCAGACTGAGAGATCCCACAATTATTTTATTTTCTGAAAATGCTGGAAGCCCTTTTGCCATCGTCTGCTGCACGTGGAGAAAATGGATGGCAAAGATCCCCCCTGGGTGGGACTGAGCAAATCCCAGCCCTTTCGGCAAGGCTGTGCCCAGGCCAGGAAAAACCAGTGACAAATTTCTGCAGTGACACGAAACCCTTGGGCACCCTGAAGACTCAGGAACAACCTTGGCAACCTCATCTCCAGTGTGGGGAGAAGGAAATGCCACCACATCAACTGGAGGGGCTGTGTAATAGAATAAAATTATAGATTTTTTTTCTAGGCAGCCCCAAAATTTCTTGTGCCTCACATTGGCTTTGCCCAACACGAGGTTATTTTAGAAGTCTCACGGATGTGAAGGTGAGAAGAAAAAGAAAGAAGAATGAACAAATGATATGAGCTTTGCTAGGCTCCATGGAAATATATTATTTCGTTATAATAGCAAATTTCTTTAACAGTTCTTACCTTAGGTGAGAGGAAGAAGCTTCTGTAGATGACTGGAAAGAAGATATGGGGTGGCACATGGCTGTGGGGACTGATTTGTCTCATTTTTGTTTTGTCATCTAAAAGTGACATCCAGAGCCTGGAGAAGACGACAAACCCCAGCCTGGAGCATCAATCCCTGCAGGAGATCAATGCCAGGCTGAGCTCCCCCCATGGCACAACGAGGCTTAATGGGATGCTTGGCTTTAGGACAGACTTAAATGAAGAATTAGGAAATCAAACCATTTTTGCCTTGTAAATAGTCAAATAGTTAGAGGAGAGGACCTAGAGGGAACTGGAAAATTCATTCAGAACCAGATGCTGACAGAAAAAAATAAATCTGAGACTCTTTGGTGTAACTTAAACATCCTTTTTTCCTGCATAAATGAAGCCCTGCTAATTAGCCAGGATACCTTTCCAGTGTCTTGTGCCATCACTTTTTCACCACTGTTTAGATCACTGATGTCCATTAACTCCTGAAATATCAGAGAGAATGTTCAGAAAAAAAAAAATTACTTCTCTAAAAGGAAAAGAATGTTATGAAAACAAACTGCGGCTTTCAAGGACTTTTTGCAATTTCCTGAGGCTTTTTCTTGAACTGGGGAACATCAAGTTCTCCCTCACTCTCCAGCAATTCGTGGGAACAGTGGAGTGTGCACAAGAGATTGGATGAGTCCATGGGAGGGAGAGGCAGAATCAGACAATCCCTGGGTTCCAAAACGCCTCTGGAAGGAGCTCCTGTCTCCAAAGCCCAGCCTGGGTGTGGGGAAGGCCCTGGGATTGGGAATGCCACCAGGAAAAGCCCAGCCTGGATGGGGTGGGGGCTGCTGTCCTGCAGGCTGGGAAGGGAGGCTGCCCTCACCGAGGAACGGGGTCTGGCACGGAGAGAAATCCATGTCCTAGATGAGAAATCCGGAGATTTCTTTAGGTGTTTCCCCGTTCTCAGGCATCTGAGGCTGGCAGGGCTGTGAAATTCCAGCCCAGCCCGTGGCCATGACGGACAGAGGGGGTTAGTTCTCAGCCAGGCAGATGTTTTGGGCAGCCAGGCAGATGTTTTGGGCAGCCAGCAGTGCCTGCCCTTCTCAGCAGCAGCAGAACTCTGCTGGGCTTTGGGATCAGGATCTGCTCTCCTCATCCTGATGGGACACGGTCTCGGGGTGGCTCGGGGGGTTTTGCCTTGTACAGGTAAAATTCACATTTCTGGTTGCTGAACCTCGTTGTGTTGATTCCAGACAGCTGGCACCAAATCCCAGGATCGGACTAAAGTCAAAATTTGGCTCCAGAATGTTCAAGTCTCTGATGGGATTTTGAATTTCTAGGTGCACTGTGTATTTTGTTATCCCAGTCATGAAGCAAATGGCACCCACCAAACCCCTTGTGTACCCCAGCTGGGATGATCTTTCAGTTTGACAGCAAACGATTTAAAAAAATCTATTCCAGAATAATTTTTAATCCACTTTTGCACCTGTAATAGTTTCAGCTTTCAAAGCTTCCCCGGCTTGTTTATAGGAATGTTACATGTCAGAGCACATGGACTGCTTCCCCCTTACTCACAGGGTCAATTATTCTGTCAAAAAAGGAAATTAAATTAAATTAACATGGCATGATTTTACTCTTGACAAAAAATACTTGTTATGTTGCTATTGGCTGGATATCCTAAGATGGAGAGTTACTCAAACAAATCAGTGATTAATTAGCTATTTGAAGCTGGACTAACCTGTAATTCTCTTGTTCCTCTCTTAAGAAAGAAAAAAAAGAGAAATTTTTCCTTCCTGGGTCCTCTGAGGCCTCACTTCTCCATGATCCGTGGGTTCTTAAAGATAATCATTTAATGGTTCAGATTGTTTTAGCTATTTCCTTCAATACTCCAGGGTGAATTTCCTTGCAGCTTGCTCCCTTGAATGTATCTAACCCAGCTGAACACATTTAACCTATTCTCTGCCTCCTCTCCCCACTCCAGCTTGTTGCTAATTTTAATTATTCTAAGCATCTGGTGGGAGTTAACCTTTTGCTGTGAAGACTTAAGCAAAGAAGCTCTGGAACAATTAATCTTTATTCTTCTGTTATTTTCTCATCTCCCCTTGGCAGTAGTGGGATTTTTATCTCTTTGTTTGTTTTAATGTCCAGAATTTCTCATCTCTTTTAACAACTCCTGCAAGCTGCAGTTTTCTGCTTTAATATTGGAACACCACTGGATATTTTCTGCACAAACAGAAGGGAAATGTTTGATTTTAGAGCCAGGGTGGAAAAGGCTGCAGTGATGTGCCCCAGCCCAGGAACTGGGGGCATTAATTGCTTATAGATAGATTAATTTTGATTTACTGATTATTATCCAGCTACACTGACTTGAGGTGATTTAGGGTGGTGGCTCTTCATCTGTTATCCAGACTCAGGACCTGAGAAAGTAACACTCAAAGCCACCAGGAGGGGAGAAAAAAAAAAAAGGAGAAAAAAGTGAAAACCCCCAAAGAGTTCTGAACACACAGCTGGGGAAATGGAATTTTAAGGGAACAGTCCCAGGTTAGCTTCACTGTTTGTAAATGAAAACATTTCTGGTGGTGATTTACAATGAATTTTTCCTTGGAAAAGGGGAGAAAAAATGGTATCCTGGAGAACATCCTGGAGGGGGGATTGAGGATGCTGGGTGGTTGAGGCTGCTCCCTTCCCTGCAGCCCCGCTGCTCCAGCCTCCCTGTCAGAAAGGAGTCAAGCTGGCACGGATTGTTGTAAAGCATTTGGAGCAATTTGCTGGGAAGCCATTCCTGAGCTGCCCTTCTCCTTTGGAATGCCCAGCGCTGCAAAGGCAGGGAGCTCAGGATGGCCAGGCAGAACCAGAACAAGGTGTTTCCTCCGGGAAAGGTGCAGTGGGAAGGAGATGTTATCATTGCAAACCACGTTTGAAATCCGTCTTGAAATGCCCAATAAAACATGCTGGGTTCTTAATCCGTTGGGCAATTACTCATTTCAAATCAGAGCAGCAGCATTAAAACGCAGCTGGGGCAATTTCGAAGAAAATCAGGAGATAGAATCAAATGACAACATCCTTGTGCCCTGCAGCCCTGACAGGAAAATGCCTCCCGAGCTCGAGGAGGGCTTGTGTGTCTGAGCAGAGTGGGACAGGCTTGATTTTGAACAAAAAGTTCTTTACCCTGTGCCTATCAAAGTGGGATTTTTCTCCTCTGGCTGTCAGGCAGAATGTACCCACTGTCTGTGATTTAAGGCTCACCAGGCATGCCAAGAATATATTAGCTTGCTCTTGGCAGCAGGAACTGTATTTGTGTAACAACAAGCTTTAAAACCCTGTTAAGAAACATTGGCTGATCAGTAGCATGGGACTCATTCATTTTGTTGTTGTCATTTTACCAAAAAAAAAAAAAGAAAAGAAAAAGAAAAGGATGTGCACAAGACATTTCTCCAAAAATCTGGAGGGCACTTTGGAATGTCTTTTAAAAAAAACCAAAAAACCAAACAAATAACAAGCAACAAAGAGCATGACAGATTGGGTAAGAGCTCCATCTCCTCCTTCTGGAAGGCTTGTTTGGGATGTAAAGGAGAATGTTTGTTGTAAGTGTCTCCTGGACACGCTGCTGTCCCTCCTGTGCCTCGCTGTGTGAATTGCACAGGCATTTCAAAACCAGGGCCCAACGTCAGGCTCTGAAATCAGATTTGGGGGTGCAGAACGCTTTTTGCTCAGCCCCTCTGGGCACCAGGCCTTCCTTGGGAATGGGGAGGGGGCCGGGAGTTGGACCTGCAGTGAGGAACACGGGTTCCAAACCCCGCTGTGCCCCCCGCGTGAGCGCGGCGATTTTCTGTGCTCTTCATTTGTGTGAAGTGGGAAACGTCCGTCAGGAAAAATCACGGCAGAGGAACAGCCTGAGACACCTGCAGGAGTGAGGGACACGGAATTCCAGTGCTGGGGCTCAAAATGTGAGTCTGGCTGAGCTTCACGAGGGCTTTTCCTGGGGCAGTCATGGAGGCGTGGGGCTGTCTCGTTTTTGTCCCCTCGTTTTGTGGATTGACTTTGGATTTGTTTTCCACAAGGGCTCTCCCGTTTTCGCTCTCAGCAGGGGCAGTGCCTGTGAGCTCTCAGCTCCATCGTGCTCCGAGCTGCTGGGAGAAGCTTGGCTGCTCCTGGAGCTGCTGGGAGAAGCTTGGCTGCTCCTGGAGCTGCTGGGAGAAGCTTGACTCCTCCTGGAGCTGCTGGGAGAAGCTTGGCTGCTCCTGGAGCTGCCGAGATGCTCCTTATTGACCTCAGGATGGCTGGAGAGGGCAGGAGCAGCTGCTCGGCTCCCCTGCCCTGGCACAATGGGCTCGGGGAAGGAAATGCTGCTCGGTTTGTGTCCCCAGCCCTTGGCTGCACACCAGGCTCCGAGCAGGACAGCAGGGCACGGGCCGGATGCTGGACAGGAACTGGGGACAATGGGAACAAGCTGGGGTGCAGCAGGAGCCACCGGCCGTGCCCTGGCTCTGCTCCTCGTGCTTCATGGGATGGTTTGAACCAGGCAGACACCTCGGGACAACAACATCTCCTCCCTCTCGTTTGAATAATGCCCACAACGGAATAAGAGTGTTCCTGCAAGGGAAGGTTCGAGGGTTCTGGCTGTACAGAAATTCCTCAGCTGCCGGAATTCAGTGAGGCTTGAGCCCGGCCCAGGATGGCAGTGCTGGCTCAGGATTCACACCACGCTCGTGACAATCCATTTTCACTCTTTTTAATGCCTGATTTATTCTTCAAAATGCTTTGCACTTACTGTTCTTCAAACGCCCTGTCTGCATGTTTGGGACGGGTATCCCCAGAGTTCCATTTGGGATGGAATCCTGCTCTCTTCATGTACCCAAGCCCTGTCGGGAGCCATGAAATTCATTTGCACATCATTCCATGGAGGCCAATCCTACAAGTCCTGCTTCAAAGGCCTCTTAACTGAGCTTTTGTCTGACTGAGAGTGAAAAGAATCCAGACCCTGAGCACCTGGGTGCTGTCACTTGGAACACAAATGTGATTTTTCTCCACACTCAAGCAGCTTCTCCATTCCAGGCTTGAGCCCAGATTTGAGGATGTTTCCTGGCACTGGGCAGTTTCCAGTGGAACTCTGGGCTGATCACACACCAGGCTCGGTGCTGGTTAAGGTGCACAGCTTTATTGTGTGCAGAGGGAAGTGCAGAGCAAACAGAGGAGAGATTATATAAAAATTCATATGTGGGGCTTTACAGCCCCCTGGTCCTCCCTCACAGTATATCCCTGCCCATGGCAGGGGAATTGGATGTTCTTTAAGATCCCTTCCAACCCAGCCCTTTCTGGGATAACATTTGTGTTCAGGTGGATAATTTCCACTACTGGCAATTTATTGTGGTACCACTCATGCTGTAGCTGGCAGGTGAACACGCCACAACCTCCTACAAAGAGAAAATTAAAAGTTATGCCTTTGGGGAACCAAAAACAGCTTACATCAGAAAAAAAGCTCTTTGTGATACAGAATTTTTACTGCTGGGTGCCAAAAGTGCCCTCTTCAGCACCCAGGGTACCCAAACAACTCCTGCCAGCCACCTTTGCAACTCTGTCGTGTTTTCAAAATCCATTTCTTAGCGTGACTTCATCCCCTGTAATTTCATTTTGGTGATGCCATTGCCTCCAAGGACATTTTCCCAGGTTTGAATTGCACTTGCAGCGGGCTCTGCACCTTGGAATTACAACGGGAAATGCAATGAGTCCTTACTGGAGAGTCTACCCAGAAAAGAAGATGAAGAACTCTCAGTTAAATTTCCACCACCTCAATACATTTTACTTTTCCTCAAAAACAACTGCAAAATAAAAAAGGCTATTAATTTACTAAGCATTTAATATGTTTTATTTTTAATATTTAGAACAAACCTGTCTCTGATAGTCATTTTTCATTGTCTTTTTCCACAGAACTGCCAGTGCAAGCTTAATAGGAGGACTCAGGGAATTTTATTCCATCAATTGATCCTGCCAAGGCGAAGCACCTTGGAAGTCTAATCTTCCTTGTTTCTGGCTGTATTATCCGTGTTTACATTGCATTGCAGAAATGCACAGACTGTAAATACCAAATATTTGTATCCAGCTGTGCATGCAGAGTGCAGATGCAGAAGAACCTGCACAACTCTTTCTCTCCTATAAGAGCACAGCTGGTGTGTGTTTACTCTCCTCCTGGTCTAGAATGAACCACATTAATTCACATTAAAATGAGAAAGCTAAAGAGAAAAGGAATATAAAAGAAGTGTGGAAATATTCAGCTGAAGAGCTTCTGGATATTTTGATTAAAGTTCAGCTGAGAGACAGCAAATTTAACATCATCTGGATTCTGACACGCTGAAAAAACCCCATTCCTTTGGGTTGGACACATCCTAATCTGCTTCTGACTGCATGACTCTGATCATTCCTTTCATTGATTCTGGTTTGAGCCTGAACTGGGAAGGAATTTTGTGAGTCCGCATTCTTTCCAAAAGGACCCCGACTGGAATTCTGAATGTGAACAGCTTTGAGTTTGTGCATCTGCACAAATGTTCAGAGCTCTGCTCAGGATCAGAGCTCATGGTTTGGGTTCTGTGTCATGGAACCAGCAGCCAAAACTCAGCAAGAGCAGTTGATTTGGAGAGATCTCATGGATCAGTTCCTGATATGATCCCGTTATCACATGGAGACCCGAATCCTTGTTTTTAAGGTCTAGAACCCAAATCTTGTTCTCACTACAGGAGGCACCTCCTCTGCTCTGTGATTTTTCATTTATTACAACAGGAAGAAGACAGGTCTCCCTTGCCAGCAAGCAGATGTTCACCAAGAAGATTTCACTAACTGATCACTTGCAAAATCCCTCACTGCAAATCCTTCAGAAAATCAGATGCCCTCTGTCCTTCCTCCCACTCCAGCCTAGTTGCCAAAACTTACATACAAAATTATTACTGTAATGTTTTATAGTCACTGGGAAAAAAAAAAATCCATTTGGTCTTACAGAATGATGTGAAATGAATCTCTGGCCTCAAAAGAAAAAAAAAGTCTATTAAAAGTAGCTCTTTTTCCTCCCTCCTCCCTCTCCCAGGCCCCTTTTGCTCCCCTCCCCCAACAATAAAGGATGTTTTGGAACAGCCTTTTCAGGAAACATTTCCACAGCAAAATGCAGCATCATTTATAATATTTAAAGCTACATTTTTGTTGAGATGGCTTGGCAGGCTCTGCTCGCAAATCTGGCAGGATATGGCCAGCTGAGAGTTCGCACTAACAAACCGAGGATATGCTGACACAACAGAATGCTTTAATCATCATTGCAGCAAGCAGGACAAGATCTCCTCCTGCACTGCCAGCTCTTCCCAGTGTGAGAACCAATGGTGCTGCGTATTCCTCCTTCCCTCCCCTGCCTCTGGAGAGCTCACTTTTCCCTTGCTGTCTCCACTGAACTAAAAAAACCTCGTTGGGTAACAGCATATAACATAATGAGCAATGGATATTCCTCTTGGCCAATGCTGTTATGAAAATGCTCCCCATTTCCAACACAACGAGGAAGCTTAATAATTAAAAAGAAAGCCCTTAACCAGTGTGTGTCTCAATAGAAGGGCTATTTTCACTTGCAGCTAAAGCTCTTTTTTGGCTTTACCCTTTCCTAAAGCAGGGCTGAAAGCCATGTTCAGTTAGCAAAATCCTAATTAGAAACTCATCCCATTTGAGAGTTGGGAACTGATCTCAGCCATTTGCAAAAATCTATCGAAGTGAATTAATGGCACATTTAGAAGAAGTCCTGGAGCATTTAACTCCAAAAATCCAAGAGTTACGGCCTTGACTCATGCTTGCCCAGAGCAAGACTTGCCCAAAGAACTCCTGCTACCTGATCCAGCCAAGCTACAGACTTGAAATACTTTAGGATTTGTTACATCAAGCAATAAAGAGGTGTCGTGAAAGAGACTGTGAGTTGAACAAATCATTCCTATTTTGGGAGCATTTCAAGGTATGGATGCTCTTTACTGGTTTTGTCACACCAAAACCTTGCAAACACCAAGTCCATGAAGGCTTTTGGCTCTTACAGAGAATAAAGATAAAATCCTGTCAGATCCCATCCATGGATCCTAAAAAGGCAGCTCTCAGGGTGTTTGGCTAAAAGGTAACAAAGAGCAGCCCCGTTTTACTGTCCAGAGCTGCACCCACAGATTCCCAGCAGTGGTCCCTGGCTGAGTGCTAGACCACGACTGAATGTTATGTCACATTTCTAACTGTCATATTGCATCCAAAGCTGTGCCATGATTCGCTCCTTTCTTCCTTTGCTTGGTCAATCCTTTACTCCGGAGTGTTCACTTCAAGCCAGTGAAGATGAGCTGCCTTGCCACCCTAATTTCCCATCTACACCCTGCAGACCAAAATGAAAATCCAGAAATTCTTTTTCTCACAGTAACCATTTCCAGGGCTAGGTAGTGCTGAGAAGAATGGAAGCACATTGCTTGTATCCATGAAGTTGGAATTGGATTTTTAACCCCTGGTTTTCAGACAAGGCAGTTGGAATGGGATTTATGATAAGACACATAATTTTTTCTGGTGCTTGAATGAAAACCTGACTGTTAGACAGGTGTATGGCTGAGCTGCTGATCCAGGAGGCGTCTGCTAGGGTTGTTCCCCCTCATTTTTATTTTCCTCCTTCTATAAATCTCCAGCTGCAGCTTTGTATTGCTTGTGTTTACAAAGTTGGTGTTACATCCCTTTAAGGGATATTTAACCTCTTATTTAACAGAAAAAAAGTCCCATTAAAACCCAACTTCAAGACAGAGTTTACAATTGCAAATCAAACCCTAAATCCTGATCCCCCAGGGCTTATCTGTAGCCACAGTGACTGGAACCCATGGTGGCTGTGCTGAGAGAAGGGGCTCAGCCACACGAGCTGGGACAGCAGTCCCTGGGAAGTCCATTTTCCATTTCCCAGCGTTTTGGAGTGCTGAGGGCTGGCTGTGCTGGGAAAAGGTTCTGTTAGGAAGTGCTGAAGGGTGGGGAATGACCTGCACCAGGGAGACAAACGGGTTTTCCTCGCTGTTATGGGAACTGTGATGAAAATGGTCTCGGCTGCCGTCGCCAGAACAATGGGGATGCTGGGAATGTTTTTCTCTCCTCTCAGTTTTCAGTCCAGGCCCTCGCAGCAATATTTGCTGTAGAAATGGTCACCAGTGGTCTTTGTCTGGAGGAGGTAATTTTTCCTTGAGTTCCTACAAGGAATGTTTTGCTGCCTGACATGCAGAGGAAAACGGGCTGGATGCGTGCAGGGACATCAAACGAGTTTATCTGGACACGATTTACCTCCAGTTTTTCTACTGCAAAAGCAGATCAGTGTGAAACACAAGAGAGAAAACCAGCTCAGAGGTTTCAAAGCCCGTGGGAACGCTCCAGTATCCCACACCATCCCTGAGGATGTTGTGATGTCGTGCACAGATGACTAAGGACCAGCACAACACCAGCAACATGAAGCTCTTCAAAGGCAGCCATGTACCAGCTGACTGCTTCTATTTTGGAGTTGTTAAATATTTTTAGTAGCGCTGAAGATCAAACCCCAAATTGTTCCTTTACGGCGTAGCCCATTCTACTCAAAACTCCAGAGAGTCTGAAAGTATTACAGCCTACTTCTGAACTCCCATTAGCAAGTTTTTGTTTTTAATAAATAAAGTCCCATAGAAACAGAAAGTATTTACAATTAGATCAAAATTCTGAATATAATTCACAAGAGAAAATGCTATTTTTTGAGAAAATGTTTTCATATCCTCATAACAGTCATTTGTTCTAAATCAGTACATAGCAATTGTCCATTAAATGAACGTTTTTCCCTTAAGACCTATTCTTGTAGAAAAGTATTTTAGGCAAAACTTCTTAACCATGATGTAACCGCTTAGAATCAGAACATCTCAGTGATTAGTAACTCACACAAAAAATTAACACTTTGCATGGCTTGAGAAAAACATGATGAATAACTATCAATACGTGAGAGAAGACAGGGTGTAGGGAGAACAATATATTTTATTAGAGCAGCTGATACAGTTGAAAGAAAAGTATAGGCTTTTGGGCATTTTGTCCCTTTATCCTCATAAAGGATAACACCCATTCCTGCAAAACTGTCTTCTCTTCCATCCTTAGACTGTTGTGACTACAGTTACACTGCCACTCTCAAAATACAGGGATTGCTGGACTGAGTGGCTTAGACACTGCCACTGCTGAAGGGACAGTTTCAAAAATATCACCCCTTGCAGAAGTGGAATTCAGCCCTTTGGTTAATGTGCTTCTGGGTTACACTGATTTTTTCAGTGCTTTAACAAAGTACTGAATGCAATTTCCCTCTCAGAGCACCTCTGCCAGTTATTTTCAAATAATTTTGAATGTTGACATGCCCTGGAATCCCTCTTTATTTGAAACTACTTCTGGACTTCCATTTCTAGTGAAGCCAGTGGGAAATGGGATTGTACAAGGAATGCAGGCTCAGATGAATGGTTCTTGCTGTGTGTTGCTGTTACAGGAATTCCGTGCTGGGGCTGGGGTCCAGCTCAGTGCCAGCTCATCTCTGATCCGTCCTCTCTGGGAGGGGATGAGCTCTGCATGATTCTCCCACTCAGGGATGGATGGAAGTGGGAAACAGCTTAAACCAAAGAGAGAATGTTTCCTTTTGCATTGTACCAGCCATAAAAGTGTGCATGTAGTTCCTGCCAGAGCCACGCTCAGCTGGAACAGCCTGAAATGTGCAGCAAACGTGCAATGCTGGGCACTGACTGCAATATTGCGTTTGCTGCGGGGCCGTCATTTCTGGGCTACCTGAAATGATCTCACTCAATCTTGGTAGGATCAAAGCTGTTCCCTTCAGCATCGCAGTGACTTCATCTCAGTGCAATTCCACCTGGAGGCTGAATGATCCAATTCCCCAAACTTCCTGGTGGGAAAATGCTCACTACTGACCTGAGGCCCAGAGGTTACCTGAAATAAGCAGTAGGAAACGTTTCCAGGTGTAGGAGGCAGCAGCTGAAAGGATTCATTTTAATATTTACCTCTCTCAGCTACTTTATTGCATAATTTGCATCAACTTAAGAGTTTCGAGATCGACATTAGCAGTAAAGGCAATTTGTACTCCCTGAAGGTCCTACTCACACCTCCATCACCTCTTTGGCTACTGAGTCTCCACTCCACTTGTCTCACTAAGTTTAAGGCACAATTTTTGCTACATAAATAAAATATCGATATGGGGAGGAACCCAAGGATATTCAGTTGGGGGCCTCTCCAGACTTTGATATATAAGTTAAAATTAGTAGCTTTTAGCTTTCTGTCTTCTGTTCCATCAGGGTGGATCCCCCCTGCTTGATTTTGTCAGGGCTCACATTCACAAACTATCAAATGTGGGCAGGTGAAATGTGAATCTAAGGGACTCGCACCTCAGTGCGAGAGCACCCCAAAGTGACAGTGTGAGCAAATTTATCTTCTGTTAAATTGGTTCACCCTGCTGTGCTGTGCTCCCTGTGGAACTCTTAGGTGACATTATAGGGCAATATATGTAAGAAAACCGACAACCTCAACAGCAGGGAACATCTCCCAGCATCCTTGGGAGGAACACTGAGAGCTCAAGGCAAACTCAGGGTGCAGGGCTCCCATCACAGCTTTAACTTTTCAAGAATTAATCCAACCCTTGCTTTTGTTTAGGAGCTAATTTGTCAAGCCATTACAATTTTCCGTATTTTGACTACGTTGTTCAATGACAGTTCATCAAATAATCTGGGAAGGTCTCAGGCCCAGGGGTTTGTACCAACCTATTCCAGCCTAGCCCTGGCTGCGGTGGGGTGGGAACTGGAGGCCTTGGGGAGCAGCTGCTGCTCCACCGGCCTTGGACTTGCACGAGCAGAGGAATCCAAAAGCCTCTGTTTGCGAAGAGTGCTGAGCAGTGCATATTCCTTCCTTAATAAACTCAAAATGGCATCGAATTCTTGGCTTTCCCCTCAAACCCTAATTTTCACTTACACCAAGCCCCCTTTACAGAGCTCTGTCAGTGTCAAATCTTATTCTGGAAGGCACAAATATTGTCAGACCTGACACTTCTCCCTTCAGCCTCTGAAACTCTCATGGGAAGTTACACTAATCTGTGACTGAATTTTATTTTGCTGCTGCCTTGGGAGCACAAAATCGAACGTAATACTTCAAACATTTCCCTAGAAATGTTCAAGGAGAAAGGTTTTTATTTAGTTGAAAATTTAACTGCATGCTTAACCAACTCGAGTGAAGCATCAATCATACTTGGACAAGCAATTTTAAGAAATAACATAGTTAAAAAATTAATTCTGAAAATACTGCCAACAATTTCATGATATAGATATTTTTAATATTAAAAGTAAATTGTAAATGTGTCTTTATAAACAATATGCATAAAATAGATCTACTATACTAAGCTCTCTCTTTTTAAATGCTGTTTCACAGTAATTTCTTAGGTATGCAAAGTTTTCCCTCACAGAAATAGTGCAATCTGAAGAACATACATTATGTCAGGGGATTCGAACTGCTCTGCTCATTAATACAAGTCCTTGTAGATCTCCTGTAGGAGCGGATGGAGGCTCATGTCCGTCTCGGTTTTCTTGATGACCTGCAGGAGCTGCACGTGCTCCGTGACGATCTGCCTGAGGTCTGTCATTTTCTGCAGCAGCTTTGCGAACAGCTGCGAGGACTCGGGGTGGTTCAGCTTCAGCTGCAGCTCCAGAGCCTGCAGCAGGTTGTCCTGGATGTCCTCGATGGGCTTCACGTTTAACAACCCCGGGCGGTCTGGGGAAAAAGAGTTGGCAGTTGGTGAACACGCGGGAACATCGAGCTCACGAGTTCATTTCTTACACATTTCGGCCTTCGCAGATGGCACTTCCTGACAATCAGGTAATTTGTAGGATTTTAATGGGATTTCCTCAAAGGAGTTTTAGGACTAGTCTTGGGAACAGCTCAAGTGGTAAAGATACAGAGACAAGTTTATACAGTACTGCAGTGCATTTTCCACAGTAAATTGGGAGTGTGTGAGGGGAAAAAAAAGATATAGTTGGGTGAAAAACAATCTGTAACTTTTGGAAAACCAATATATAATCTGATGGATTTGCATGTAGTTGCTACCACTAAAAATGTTTGCTGCTAAGGTGGATGCAATCCTATCAAAATTAAATAAAAAAAAGAAAAAAAAAAGGCATAAATTCAACTTCTGCAGTTACCACTAAAATACTTAATACTGGGTAATGCATCCCAAACATCAGAATACACCATGAATAAACAGTCAATAATTAAAATAACATTTGCTGTGTAGCTGTGAAATTAATTTCATAGATGGATCAATAAAAAGCAGTGCCTATTGCAAGCCTTAAGTTACTTCCCTAAGGCAATAATTCCTTTTCAGCAAGGACAAGAGGTTGATCTCTATTAAAAACTTAAAAAATAAGCTGTTATTTCCTGTGATCTTGGTAACCTTTCTGTGCATACAGTTCTACTAACTCAGCTTGACTCGTGCTGCATGCTGGAAAAAAGGATGAGAGAAAACAAAGCTCTTTATAAATACATCGGGGTTTTACTTCACGGGGGGAAAAAAAATTGCAGTGTAAACTAAAAGGCAAAGCTGGCAGGAAAAGAAATGAGTATACACAAGCCATGAAGATGAAGGTCACTGATCAGGAAAGGATACTCAGCTCTCCAAGAGGTGAGGTTTGGGCAGAGTTTTTCAGAGATAGGAATAACGGTAATTTTGAATATGAACCTGGATATTTGTTTGCCACTGTGCTTGTCTTGAAGATGTCACTCATTTATCCCATTCAACTGATAACCCCATAAAATCTGGTTCAGAAAGTCTTTTGAGTAAACCCCTGCAAGCAGAAAATTGTCTCCAAACAAAAAGTTACTTTTTATTAATGTCCTTTGGCAATATTTGAGCATTTTTTAAAAGATACTTACAGAATTTTTGATAAATGTTAGATATTTATTTCTCGATTACCTGAGTACATTGCATGTGCTGCAGAATTTAGTCGCCTTCATGGCATCTTTCTGAAATACCCCGATTTCAGCCCTTCAAAGCTGTTAATAATTTGGGGTTGCGATAGCTTTAAATTCTCCTCGTGCGTTGCAGCTGAACTCTGAGCTAGCTGGGCATGACTCAGTGTGCAGCGACAGAAAAAGTCAGAAAGCACAGAGACGTGGCCTCGAGCTCCTCGGAGATTCGTCTCCATTTGCCCCCTGCTCCTTTGTGGTGGGAATGGTCGGGGTGTGAGTTTTTCAGGAGCGAATCCCAGCTCGAATATTTGCTCCCCAGGGAAGCTTTAGAGGCCAGGAGGGAACTCTTGGGTCTGGAATTTATCAGGAGCCCCCTGAATTAGGGTGCCCGAGGTCAGCTGAAGTTCAGGGAGACTGCAGTGGCTAAAATCCTGGAACCCCTTTGGAAACCCCACTTTGATGGTTTTCTAACGACCCAGTGGAACCAGAGGCAGAAAAGATGACTCTGACAAAAGCCTAGGAGAGCATCAGATGTTATTTTTAAACAAGCCAATTCAAGAGGAAGGAAAATTCCCATTGAAGGCAAGAGAGGTTTTTCATGAATGAGAACTTCAGGATATGGGCAGTGTTTTTTGGGTGTTGACAGTTTGCTATACTTTCTCGGTAAAAAACTCTTACGGAGGAAAATGCTGTTTCTGTTCCAAGAAGCTTATCTAAATCAGGAAAAAAAGGAAATAAGAGGCAAAAGCTTCAACATCCAGCTATTATGGTATATTTCAAGCTGTTAAAATGCTCTTAAATACATATGCTCCAGACCAATTTGGTTTTGTACCAAAAGGTACGTTTAGTGCAGGAAGGAGCTGCAGAGGGAAAGAGAGAAAGAGAAAAGCACAAGGGGACTGATTTCCAGTGAGCCTTGAGAACCATTCCAGCAGGGAATGGGAAAAACAGGGATGGGAGCATGGAAGTGGATGTGACACTGTGGGGGAAGCCTTTGGAGGGCTGGCAGACCAAAGTGCTGCTTGAAAGTTGCAAAAGGGAAAACTGCAAAGGGAACCAGGGAGGGAAGGGAAAAACAAAACCAGAGTTGTAGCAGGACCCTCCCATGATACAATGAGAGAGGGCCAGAGGAAAGAGGTGATAGGATTAGGGTGAGAGGAACTCAGAGTGATTTGGACACTGCTTTTAATCCTCTCAGACACACTAGACTGTTGTTTGAAATTTGGATTTCCTTTGCTATTTCCAACCTGCCTTTTAACCAGGACGACCATGCCAGCAGAACACCACAGTTCCCTTTTTGTTATCATGTTTCTTCATTCACATTTTCTTTATGTTTTCATTCATTGTCCTATGGCTGCTTCATTTGGTTTGAAAACTGTGCAGGAAAATGTTCTAAGTCAGAAGATGTTCACAGTGACTGGGAAAGGCCAATAACTCCAAAGTTCTGAGTGCCATCAGCACTACTTTGTGTAAGTTGGTGTTCTGTACTGAAATACTTAAAAAAAAATTACTTACATATTTGGATGTGTCTTTCATGTTCCTAACAATAATTACCATATTTTTTACCTGTTTCTCACATATGAAATCAACACCTGCATATCTTTACATTTTAGTACGTTTGACTAAGTGCATTTTGCATTTAAATGCACATTCTAAAATCTCAGCATGAAAAAACAGGCAAAGATCTGGCTGAATGAACAAATGTGCTCATTTTTTCTTTTGCTGAGGCAGATGTGACTCAGCAGTTTGAGGTTTGTCTTCTGAGACTGTCACATGTAGTGGAGTCCCCAGGATTTTGGTTCAATGCCTACAGTGATGATCTGCAGTTCTTGCTTTGATGACAAAGCATTTCTTTGTTCTAAGAAAGTGCAGCGTTTGTGTGGCAGTGAAATAGGAACTACTTCTTACAAATAGTCTGTGATAAAACTTCAAATTTTGCTGATCTCAGAATGCAGCAAAATCATTGAACACAGTGTTTAAACCAGGAGCAGGGATTTGTGGCTTAACATTTAGGGTAAAAAACCCCACACTGAAAACAGAAAAAGTGACTTTAGAAACATCTCTGTCCTTAAATAGCAGTTTGAGTGCATGTGGACTGTCAGAGTGTGGGTCTGTACAGGTGTACCCTGCCCCAAACACTGCTGTATCCAAACATTCCTGCATCCAAACATTCCTACAGGAATAATATGCAAAACTCCGAATCCATCCATGTGAACATGCTGCAAAATTCCCTTTTTTCTTTGACAACAACCTGCTTGAGTGAGTTTGCTTGGTTGATAAAGGTGAATTATCCCAATGAGGTTTGGAGTATTATCTTCCCTGCCCCTCCAGAGCCACCCAACTTGTTCTCCTCAAGCCTTCTTGTGACAGAGCTCATTTTCAGCTCAGGTGTATGGGGTATTTTTAAAGATGCCTCAGTTCTTTCACAGGGATAGCACAGCACTCGCTGCTGACTGAGGGTGTCTCTGAGAGGAATCCTACAGGGAGGAAGAACAGCTCCTTAAAACAGCTTTCTAAATCTCATTTAACCTAAGAGTTTAACCAAATCTCATTTAACCTACTTGTCTTTTAAAGTTACCACAACTAGAAGGATGTTGTAATGAGATTTGGTGGTGCTGTTGATGGCAAAAAGCGTTTTTGTTGTACAACCAGGTTTGTACCTTGTTGTACAAACAAGGTGATTTTTAAATGAAACTATACTATTTCCTATGCTCGCACACAGTGCCTCTGTCTCATCAGCATTAAATTCGGAACTCAAGACTTTGTTTGCCATTTCCATTGTTTTATGGCACCAACAGCGAGAGCAGCTCTTCAGAAATGAGTTCAGAGAAACATTTGGAATCGCTGAGACAGAGAGAGGCTGCACTGAGCAGCTCAGGAACAGTAAAATCCCCAGCTGTGGGAGTGGGAGTACTTCCCATCTGTTGCTATTACAGTTAATTTGTCAGCTTCTCATTGCTGTGATTTGGGCTTTCTGCCTTTTTAGATAGCATGCAAAAGCAGCTGTTTGGTTATCAAAAGGCTGAACAGTTTTATAGGATTTATAGCAAATTCCAAACACTTCCAATGAGAAGTTTTTCACGTGTAACGTTCCAGCTGGAATCATCGTTCCTTTTCCCTTCTCCTCTTCTGAGTGGAGCTGCACAAGAGCCAGCCCCCCCAGAGCCAGCAGAATTAGCATAATTTCACTAGGTAATGACAGATTCACTGACAATGAGAGCCCCTGGCTGGGATCTTTTTGGGTTTCACAAGCTGGTTTTCTGTTAAAGACATTTGTACACAGGATTTTGTGAAGGGACTTAAGAATTGCAGGATTCCTGCAGCAAGTGAAGTCCTCGAGGTATCTGGTTTTGAAATCCTGTTTTCAGTGAAATCATCCTTCTATATTCAAATAGTTCTTACAGAAATACCGTTTTGCAAGGACATGGCTCTTACAGAACCAGCTCAGACAGCTGAGAAAGAGGACTCAGTTTTATATCACATAAGATATTTTACTCCCACAGAATGCATGCAGTTCAATAGATATCATATCTGGCTGTAAATCCCAGGATAAAAGCTTTCTCTAATTGGCAACAAACTAATTTTTTCACAAGTAGCTATCATGCTTTTTGGAAAAAAAAAAACCCAGCTCTGAACAGAGATAGGGAAATCTTTGTTATCAAGAAATTAAATGATATTCCTAAAAAGGACTGATCTATATTTATATGGATTTATGTATCTCTACAGATTTGCTTCAGAATTTTGCTACAGAGTTACTTGATTCAAATTCATTAGTTCTTTATGGATCTCTGTTTACAAATTATTCTGGGAAAAAAGAGATGTTGATAAATCTGATTCAACACAGTTAATTCCTGTATGTGAATCACTGTCCTCCTGCAATCTAAAACGTGAGACTGGTTACATCATTCCCATTTGCTCTAGTGGAAACCAAACACTGCTGAAGACATGGCTTTGCAGAATGCCAGTTTTTGAAGTTAGGATTGAATATTGAGAGGCCTTTTTCTTATCTGTCACGTTTCATTATGCTAAAAATTGCAAAATATTGGCATGTTTCGTGCAGTGCCCTGATAGGCTTATACATATACGATTTCTCCTCCCTCATCAAAAGCAACCAAAATATATTGGCAAAGCGTTTTCCTTCCCAAATTAATGCAGAATCCTCGGGGATCTTGGTGTCCAAGCTTTGCACAAGGAAACGTCTCCTGGGAGCAGTCCTTGTTGGAAGTGGAATCAGTGGGATAAACCATATTGTGATCCCCCATTTTTCCTGAATGAACCAGGGTGCCAGGAAGAACTGGAGGTGGTTTGAAACAAAGCTATACCTAACAATGCCCTCCCAGCAGCAGGGCTGTTTTTAGAACAATAGCATGTGGCTGTGTCTGATTGCTGAAATGTAATTTAATAACAAAATACTCGGCATTGCTCTGCGGAGGAGCCGAATCCAGAGCATTCAGCACATTCCTGCCATGGATATGTGCAGCTCCATGTTGGGCCAAAATACACACAAATCAGTAGGGTAAGATTTTATTTGTGCAACATCACTGACTTGGGAGTTTTGGCCAAAGTAAGAGCCCTTCAATGTGCCTGGAATATGTCTGATGGATCAGTGGAAGGGTGTCTGAGGGAACTAAATCTTGGTGGCCATCACTAATTCCCAAAGCAGAACAGTGACAGCAGCTCAGGGACACAGGGAACACACTGAGTGTCTGCTGAAAAGCTGAAATTCCGTGTTTTGTCAGGGAAGTGTTGGGATGTGTGCAGTGTGATAGCTGGGCTTTCGATTCGTGCTTTTCTCGAGGCAGGGTGTGTAAAGATGGCACAAACAGAGCAGCTGAGGAAACCTCAGCAGACACACCGTGCCTGCTTTTCCCAGGCACTGGGAGATCATAATTTTCCTGAGAAATGCATTTTCCCCCTCTTCCAAAGGCAAACCAACCTTGCATGAATGAAAGAACAATGAAAATCACCATAAGGACCCTGTAAGCCCAATACCACCTGTCCTTTGGAATTGTTCTGGAGTCAAAGCTATTTGAGTACAATTAGCAAGCCACACAATCTAATTGCAGGTTTAAAAAAAATCTCAGGCAGAATTTTAGCTCTTGCCAATGAAATTCCACCCTTCCTGTTTTCCAAAAGATAGCCCTGATTTTGTTTTCTACCTAAATGAATTGATGACTCAGCGGGCATTTCCAGGTCCATCACTAATATCAGGACATTTCCATTTTCAGTTTCTGTCTGAAACTGAACAAAGGGAAAATAACATCAAAAAAGTTGAAAATTACTAAAAAAACTGTAAATGTGCTCACTTCCATCTTGTATTGCTGAGCACTTTGCTGTTTGGACAGGAATTAAAAGTGTCAATTCTATCCCATGAAATCTCATATAGATAAGAGAGCACTTACCTCCACTTAGGATAATGACAGCTATAAATATTGCCAGGTCACTGTCATCTAATTCCAGTGCATTGAACTTCACAGCAAACTCAAACTTGGGCTCCATAAAGTCACAAAAAGGTTTCCTCAGGCTCTTCAGGAACTCCCGTGTCATGAATCCTTGTCCATCAGATATAAGAACTCCATCTTTATTCATCAGAGAAGCCAGCAGAGTATATATGATCTCATGGACCCCATATTTCAGGAGAGTTACTTGATCGTTCAGGTCAAGATTGACAAAGCCCGGAATGTTCTTGGCGAATTCTGTGATCTCCTGCACGGCCTCCACGGAGCGGAACTGGCAGCGCTGGAAGATGCGGATGGCCACCTCCTTGTTCTCCTCCTGCAGGGGGGACACGTGCTTGCACTTGATCTGGTCTTCTCCCATCATTAAAGAGTTCATGTCATAAATAACAAATGGCTAGAAACAAAAGGAAAAGTCCATTTACTCCCAAATGTCCTTTCTGAGAGTGTTTGACTCCTGAGAAACCCAGAGAGGGGTGGAACTCGCCAGCAACACCTCAGACATCTATGAGGAGCCTATCGAGGGTTCCCAAAATAGCTAAACTGTCCTAAACCTATAAAACAAATATCCTCACAGTGTTAAAATGATTTACAGAAAGGCCAAGTAAGGGGGGGGAAGGAACACTACTTTAAAATGTCCAGGAGTTTTGCCTTTTCCTTTGTTTCTTTGCTTTTTGTTTCACGAGCATTCTGTAATTCCAGAATTCAAAGTTTGTAATGTTTAACAAGGGGTTAAAACGATACCTCTTTTACCTGAATTATAATGGCTCCTATAAAAGAGAATCTACTAAATGTACAGGAAGCTTTTTTTTTGTAGTATATCACATTTTGATACCTTTATTTACTTCCATGTTCTTTTTGTGTTCTACCCTTCTAGGAAACACCACAAATAATATCAACTTCATGCTATCGATTGTCTGATAAATGTAACCTTTTGCTGTTAACTCCTTCAAAAATAACAACGTTGGGATATATTTAAACTCACTCAACTTGTCTTTGGGAAAGAAAAAACAAATACCATGACACAAACCACAATTCAGAACACAAGAATGAGTCTGACTGTGAAATAAACTCAACTGGAATAAATCAATTTTGAAAGCAGCTTAGAAAATGTAGTGCCAGAATACTTTCATTAGAATCTGGAAACAATCTGTTCCAGAATATGCAAAAGAAGCTCCTGGGTTTAAAGAGGTGGTTATGTGAGGATTTCTCAAATTTATTTGAAGAGTCTTTCCCTCAGAGGATTAAAGACTCAATAGTTCATTGCTGCCCTGAACAAATACCCACTGATAGAACAGGTGTGTTAACATACTTGATTAGTTAATTAAAATAAAAGGGATTATACACCAACAATTGGACTAGAGAAATGCTGTTTTACATTTAAGATTCTTTATGATTGCAGATTCTAATGCCTTATGGGGTGCTCAGTCTCAGGGGTTTATATTCCCTACGTATTGCAGAACAGGTTCAAAAATAACCCAAGCCTTCCTATACATAGTCAGCAGTCTTTTCCCACAGAATTTGCTTCTGGAAACTCCTAAAATTCCTATTCCTATTTGATTAAAGTAGTTTTGAAATATGATCAGTGCTAAATGATGGAATTTTTAAACTGAAAATAGCAACTTTCCTTAGAGGCTGGAGGTGCCCTCTGAAAGGGGTGATGACCACAGATGCTCATCCCTGCCCCCCTTCCATCCCACAGATGGACACGGGGCAGGGTTTGGTCACTGCCCCCAGTGCAGGGCTTGGTCACTGCCCTTCCATCCCACAGATGGACACGGGGCAGGGTTTGGTCACTGCCCCCCTTCCATCCCACAGATGGACACAGGGCAGGGTTTGGACACTGCCCCCCTTCCATCCCACAGATGGACACGGGGCAGGGTTTGGTCACTGCCCCCCTTCCATCCCACAGATGGACACAGGGCAGGGTTTGGACACTGCCCCCCTTCCATCCCACAGATGGACACGGGGCAGGGTTTGGTCACTGCCCCCCTTCCATCCCACAGATGGACACGGGGCAGGGGTTGGTCACTGCCCCCCTTCCATCCCACAGATGGACACGGGGCTGGGTTTGGTCACTGCCCCCAATGCAGGGTTTGGTCACTGCCCCCCTTCCATCCCACAGATGGACACGGGGCAGGGTTTGGTCACTGCCCCCCTTGCAGGGTTTGGTCACTGCCCCCCTTGCAGGGTTTGGTCACTGCTCTCCCACCCCACAGATGGACACGGGGCTGGGTTTGGTCCCCTGGTTCAGGCCTAACCCAGCACCCAGCTCTGACCTGCTCCCACTGGGGAGAGCGCAGGGAATGGCAGCTTTGTCTTTGACTGACACAGCTGCTGGGAAAGCAGAGAGCTCAAGGAACCCTGTGCACACAGCAGGATTTCAGCCCCCAATTGCCATTTAAATCCGTATCCTGCTGCTCACAGCACCAGCGAAACCAGTGCTGCCCCTGTCCCCATCACTGGGGTTAGTCAGAGCACTATTTTCCCACTTGCACTGAGGATTTCAGTGTGAAACTGAAAAAACAAACACATTGCACCGAGAAAAGCCAGGAGGAGAAGGCATTTTCCAAGAGGTAATGACATTTGGCAGCAGCAAAAACATTAAATATGTATCTGCACATGTGGATATGCACACACATGGAATAGTGGAGCAACAAGATTGCAGAAGATGCTTTCAAAATGCAGATTTTGGTTCTAGTAGGTAATTTCTTCCTGTTCTTTCTAGTGGGAGCAGCAATTACAACAAAAAGTCATTATTACGTTCAAGTGCATGTGCTTTAGAAAGCCTATATTATGCCTACTGATGATAGATGAAAATCAAGAAAGAGTTCAAAGTAGCTGAAGAATTTTTTAATATGAAGATTCAGATGAACTTGGAGTAGAATCTTATGTCAAATGAGCTCTGTATATCCCAGGAGATGATGAGTTACTCATTTTAGTTTTGACACACTCACTGGAATATCCAGTAATTTTAAGTTAATTCCAATCCAACAACAATTAAAAAACAGCATGAATTTAAACTATATCCCTAGTAAACAGTCTGATGCTCCAGAGCACCAAATCCGTTGATAAAAACATGAAAGCTGTAACCATTAAATTCTGAGTGCCACTCTTTCAGTGGTATTTTAAGAAGAAAATTAAAAATTGGCAGCAATGAAAAGCTGGATTCTGTCTATTGGTTTATTGCTGTTTCTAATCTGGCAAAATTTAAAAACTTCCAAGAAAAAAGGAGAATGTAATTGATGTAATTATACATTTACTTAGTGAGAATTGCTGTGGTGGAATTTTCAGACATGACCAGCTTGCACATCAGTTTCTGCAGATAAATAAACCATGCTAATTCAAACCTTATTCCATGCTGAAAAGTTACTCAAAGTGTAAGTGTCCACCACATCTAAAGTTTTTGTGTGAGGGGTACAACCAATTTAGGGACAACATGTAAGTTATTCTTTTAATTGCCTTTAAGAAAAGGAAGAAATACCGTTTTGGGGCCTGAAATACCTCCAAGTTCTTTGCTGTCTTTGAAATTATTAAGGAAAACAAATTACAGTCTCTGTTGTAATCCTGACAATAAAATTTCTGCTAATAATTCTAGAAAATACATCAAACTAAAAGTTATAAGTTTAGGAAAACTATTTTGTTCTTTTGGTATTAAAATATTGTCCAAATTTAAAACTTACCAATATGATCAGATATTATTTATCCTCCTTACTGATACGGAAGATTGTAATGCCTTGCCAGTGAAGTTTCCAAGGGGACACACAAACACAGATATTACTATTCCTTACTTTTCCAAAATATTCCTGTCCATTCTCCTAAAATTTAAATTGCACCGACAGAGAGCACTGATCTGACCTGAGATAACCCAGTTAAAAGCAGGAAGCGATCAGAGCATCATAAGAATGAACATCATAGTGCAGCCTCGTGGCTGCGCTGGGCTGGAATCATTCGACACTTAGGAAAAGGAATATTCCTGAGGGAACAGCCAGTGCTGATAATACACCGTGCTAGGGATGCTTGGATAGGACAGCAAGCAATTCCTGACAGCTAGATAGCCACCTTAAACAGATAGTGTGGGAGATAACCTCTGGGCAAGGAGAAGGAAACCGGGAAGAGAGGATCAGAGAATACAAAAAGGTTACGATGACCTTCAAATTCTTGTACCGGTTTCAAGTATTTTATTAGGTGAACTTGGAGTTTTTTCAAATAATGTTTACTTATTCTATCTAAAAACATTTCCTGTGTTTCAGACGCAGCTTGAAATATGTAACTGCCAACAGCAAAGTGGGGTTTTTTTTAGGTTTGGTGTTTTTTGTTGTTTTTTTTTTAAGAGCTGTGTTGTCATCTCAGTAAATCATTTACTTGGAAAAAAGGAAGAAACAAAAAGAAGAGGGAACTGACTGATTTGTCTGTGGTCTTTCCTGTCAGGATGGCCCTCGCCTTGGCTTTGGTCAGAGGGAAGGACTTGATGTAGGAGTCGTACAAGTGCTTGGCCAGCGCTCGCAGGTCGGCGGATTCGGGGTTGAGCTGGTCGATGTCGCTGGAGATCTCTGCCAGCAGCTTCTCCTTCTCCGCCTGGGGCATCCGCCCAAACCTGATGGCTGAGGAACATCACAAGGGTTACTCTGGCTGCAGCTCAAAAAGCACATTGAAATTGGTTTTCTGGCACCTTCCTGCACCTGCAATTGCGCCTCAAAAAAGCACATTTGAATTTTCTGTCACCTTTTGGCTCCTGAAGCTTGTATTAAAACAGAGTTAGGGAAGGAAGGAAAGAGGCTTTTCTCCAGTAATTCAGGCAAAACAGCTGAAGTGCTTTAAAGAAATGCAAACAGACAAATCTCAAAGAGGAAATCACCTCTGTGCTCAAGCAGTACCATTACAATGCCTTGCTTAGAAATGCAAACCCACCCTCAGCTCACCTGAATCACACAAAACCCCCTGGTTCTACCTCCAATCTACATAAAATGTAAAGAATATTTAAGATATTACAGTTCAGTTGGCTTAGGGTAGGAACCACCACTCAGCCTTGTATTATTTTGGGCAAATCACCACATGGATCTCAGATTCTTCATTTGTTTAGAAACAAAACCCTCACGTGCCTTGCAGAAATAAATTCCTAAACAGCTCAGCAGAATTTAATGTAGTGCAATAAAACATTACCGTAAGAATTAAGGAATGGGAAAGAAGGCTGTACAGGGAATAAAAAAACTGGAACAGGCTGAGTTCCTCATGGTACCTGTATGTGTGCGCTGTAGTGAAAGAACAGGAAATGGTTCTATGTCATCATACGAGCTCAAAATTGCTCAGAACCAACCCAGGGCAAATCTCCTCTAAATCTCCTACTTTTATATCCGTGTACTTCCTATCCAACACACTATTTATTCATATGGGGACTGATTTGGATAGCATTTCAAATGAGCCATCAAAATTAAGAGTGATTTATCACATGATATTTCAGTAAACAGAATTTATTTTGTTTTTTGAAAACAAAACAGAACAAAAGAGCATCAAAACAAAAAAACGGAAGGAAGAAATCAAGGTTTGATTTTGGCCCTAGGGGGAAATAGAAATATTATGAATATTTTTTCAGTGATTAGTGTATTCCTTGGATAAAGGAACAGTGCTGCTAAGCTCATATATAGAGACAATTATACTGGGGATGTTTATTTTGGAAACAAACAGCCACTTCTCTTCATGAGTTTGCTTGCAACTGTTGATGGGCAAACAGGACACTTTTTTCCAAGACTAAATAATTATGCCAGAAAATATCCCCCCCCTCCATTTTTCATATATTATATTTATTGATCAGTTGTCTCATTTCCTGGCTGTAGAAACAAAGTTGTGTATTTTTATGCCGGAACTCCATTTCTCTTTCAGCAAGCCCAGTCTCTGAGTGATGCGTGCTGGATATTTCAGCTTTGCCTGGGTGGGTGCTCTTTATATTAAATTCTACTGAACACCAGCAGGAAATGTGACTCTGCTGTGGGCCTGCTCCTGAGAGCTGAGCTTTGCAGAAGCAAGTTTAGAATCTGGAATCTCACTGTCAGAGGACTCCATTTATCAAAATTATCTTTACAAAGAAGGGATAAAAAAAAGGGACAGTCTATTGCTTCCCCTTCCTCTGCTTTAATATTAACTTAAAGCTGATCCACTCCCCTAAGGCATTACAAACAATAGGAACTTATTTTCTTTTTTTCCACCTTCTTTTCTTCTCCCTCCTCCCCATTTCAGTCAGGTATCTACTGGAACATTCCCAAGGACATAGCACAGTGTCTATCCCAGCTGTGGCACTGAGGACTGACATGGAATTGTTTCATGTAGAGATTTTACTGAAAAGATCAGGGATTCCAAAACAGAGGTTGCTTTGTCATTAGAGAATAAATGACTGAGTTTCATGACTGTATTCTTTTAAAGAGCAGAAACCAGACTGCTAACAAGCATCTGGTCAGAAATTCATACATGGGTTAATCCAGTGCCTGGATTTTCAAGGAATTTTGCCAGGATTTAGTGGGATAATTCCTGTTTTAAACTTGTGGCAGTTTCCCACTTGCCTGTAGGTGTGTGCTGCTGTAAGGAGTGTGAAGCAGTGCACCTTCAGTTGTGAGTGTAAAGGGACAGCGCAGTTCGTACCCCATGGTTTCTAAATGTGCCCCTTTTCCTCCACCTGCATCCCTGGGCAGTCTCTGGTCTCCCTGGAGAGCAACTCCCAGGATTGGTGCAATTTGGCACTGCTGAACAACACATTTTTGATGGTTCTCTGTTGAAAGGTTCCAATAGCACTGGGGTATAATTGATAATAAATGACAACTTGCTCTGTGCCTATTTTTTTAATGAAGAAATAGGATTCACTGGGAGCGTTCCAGAATCCCATTTATTTATCCCAAGCAAAGGGCACCAAGTTACCTGTGCAAGGTAGGCAGCTGTTATAAGCCCCAGTGCTTCTAATATAAAATTATTTACATTAATTTACAGATTGTGTTGGAATTGATACTACAAATATTTCATTTACTGGTAATAGTTCTAGAGTAGATGCTTTCTTTCACTTAGCATTGATTTTTATTTTGTGATGGTGATACGTATTTTCCTGAAAGGTGTTTGAGATAACTGCAGGAATAGTGTTCTATAACCTAAATATTATTTATTACTTTGCTATTTGTTTCAGTACTCTTCCTAGTAGGAATCATATCTATCTTGTTTTTTTTGTTTCCATGTATTTGAGAAATTGTATAACTTTTATATGGAAAGTCAAAAATCCCCAGGAACATTAATGTTAAATTAGAGCACTGTCTTCAGTGTGCTCAGTTTTATGAATGCAAACCCTTTTATACGTAATCTATTTTGGAGGTACAGCCCATAGACACAGAAGGAGACGATGAAATGAAACATGATTGAAGCTGCAGAGAAATTTGGTGTGTATTTCTAAGGAATATGGGTTTGGCATGGGAGATCATGATGCTCATTTTCCACAAAGGAAGATTATTTTAAATTCCTTCTGTGCAAACAGAAATGGAGAAAACCCACCACAAACAACAGAAGGAACAAGAATTACTCCCAAAGGCAGCACAGAAACCTCAGACCAGCCCAAAGGCCCACTGGTATCACAGGATGCTGATCAGGGGTTGTCTCTTACTGCCCCAAACTTTGGCTAAAGTTTGTTATGAATCATTATTTTTGCATGGATTGTAGGTTTATTAACAATCCATCATTCCCACATGGGATTGTTCCTTTCTAAATGGCCGTTTCCAGGATGGATCAATAGCAGTGAATCTTTCATGCCTCACTTTTAAACACTGTCCCTGCTTCAGGAACACGTGTATGGAAGGTTTCTGATGTAATTTATGAATTATGAGAATGAAATTTCCTAAAGAAAAGGTGATCAGGACTCAAAAGTAGGTTTCAAATATAAAATTTCATTATAAAGTGTATTTTAAATATAATAATTCATTAACAACAAGGAGAGTTGTGAATTAAGCACTCCTATGTTACAATTTCATAAACACAGACTATATTTTATAAATGGGATTTACTTGCAGCAGATTCTGTTTAAGGTCTGTTAGTAGTGCAGGCAAAATCTGGGGCAAAATAAATTTTGTGGGACTGGCCTAGCAGTTCTCCTTTGGGAAAAATCATTGTCACTGTCACTTTCAGTGGGCTGAGACAAAAATCAGGGAGAGCTCAAGCAGTGGGAGGTTTATGGGAGGAATTGGGAAAGTGGGGTTTTGGACGAGAGGAGGCTGATGATGACACAAAGGTTAGGCTGGGAAAAGGAGAGCCTGGGAAGGGGATCAGCCAGGATGTAGGGGTGGGAAGGGCAGGGAAAAGCCTGGGAGGTGGCAGAAGAGCTGTGGAAACTCAGCTGGCTGCCTGGGCTGACAGGGTGGAGGGTTCAGGTGGCAGCTTCTTTCCCAGTAATCCCAGACTCTGCAAGTTTGGGCAGGAGCCTGCAGCTGGAATGTGGGATCTCTCTCTCCTTTGGCAGCTCTTCCTTCTCCTTGCACTTGCAGGATTCTCCAAATGTCAGGAACAGAAAGCCAGCAGTGAATACAGCAAGTCACTCGTGCTGCATTCTACCCTTTGGCTCTCCGTGGAAAAGCTACAATATTTATCCTTACCCCAGATTTTACTGCTTGGAGAAGTTAAATGTAAAAACACAAGATGATTGTTTAGAGACTGTTCTGTAGGACAGTACTCTTCTGACTGTCTGGATTATTTCTGAGCATAAAGGAGACCCCAAACAGACCACAAATGCAGCTTCTTACATTTGAAAACACCAGATAAAGCCAGGGTGGATACCTGTCTGAGTTTACTCTAGGCATGAGCCCAGATTGAGCAACTCCCTGCTCCCAGAACTGATGATAAAGACACATTGCCATGTGTTCTCTTTTTTCCCCATTGCAGTAGCTGGATTAATACAAGCAGTACTTTTAGCAGAAGAGAACAAAATAAATGACATTTCTCAACCAGAAGAACCAAGCTGCTGCTCAGTGGTACTTCAGAACACAGTCTGCACAAGTCAGGGTTAAACCCAGAGCAGCACTGTGGCTAGAGAAGGAAAGGAAAACAATATTCCAAGCATGAGAACACTACTGTCTTTTTTAACCTTTAGCCAAGTGGTATGTAGCATTTATACGTGAAAAAATGTGGCTGTAGCTGCTGAGTGTCTCCTTGCAGTCCCCCTTTGTGTCCTGATCATTTTGCAATAATACATCTACACAAAGACAGACACAGATTGGAACCCTGAGGCACAAATAACCCACAGTCTCCTTCAAAGCATTGACAATTCTGATAATTTCCCGACCCAAGTGGCTGAACTCCAATCTGTAGATGTAACATAAAAATGTGGCTCAGTGTCATTGATCACATCCAGTGTTGCATTTCTTTGTGCTTCTGGGTCCTCAGAGGTGAAATTCAGCTCTATTTTATAAATTTGTTTATAAATGATGAAGGAATGAGCGTGTTTTGTGCAATGCAATGTAACCAGAGTGGGAAAAAGAAAAAGACGAATGTAGAAGGCAACACTTGAATAGAAACACTAACTCCTTGTTAGGAGAACTCCTGGTTGGAGCAAAGGAAAATGTTCCTTGGAGCCCTGGGACAAACGGCTTTGCCCTTTTCCTGCCTCCCCCTGACTCCTATAACCTTGTTGGTGCCACAGCTTCTGCCTGAAGAGGAAAAAATGGCAGGCGAAATGTTAATTTTAAAGCTGTTCTATATGTTATAAGCCAGAGAGAATGGTCTGGGCCATCCCTCTCCTGATGGAACTGCACATGGACCCCACTGACACAACTGGGAGCTGTGCTGCCAGGCTAGGGGAGAATTTGGCATGAACCTTGAAAATAATAATAGTAATAATAATTAAAAAAAAAAACCAAACCCTCCAGAATTACTATAAAAATGCCCACAGTAGCATTTCAAAATTAGATTTATTTTTAAGTGTTACTGTTGCATCCCAGGAATTTGAAAACCGTATTTTCTATTAGCACAACATTTCCCATACCAATTTACATTCAGTGCATGTATTAACTTTGCAAACCGCAGTGCAGCTTTCCTCTTGGGGACAGTACACTCATTTTTTATATTGAAAATAATGAAAGTTCTAAAAAAACCACAGAGAAATTATTTTCCCAGTCATGTTTGCAATTCTTTACCCTTAGAATTACATAAGTCTCTATGTTATGACATTTAATTCCTGTTTTTACTCAGCTTTGCCAAAGCAAGGCAACAAAGAATCTTCATTATGTCTTTCTGTCCAAACATTCATAAGTATTTCCACATGAATTGCTCTGTTAATTTTTTAAGTTTGGAGGGACTTTATTTTAAATTCCATGCAAGAGAGCAGGATTGTGATATTCTTCATTCCATTACTTATGGTAAAGAAGGCAACCACAGCTACGGGTGTCCTGGGAAGGAGGAGGGCAGGGATTTTAAAAAATGTACAACTTCTGGCCCATTCATTTCAAATATTTTGTGTTTTAGTATG
Organism: Pardalotus punctatus; assembly: GCA_013400915.1. Classification (NCBI taxonomy): domain Eukaryota; kingdom Metazoa; phylum Chordata; class Aves; order Passeriformes; family Pardalotidae; genus Pardalotus; species Pardalotus punctatus. Next base: position 716 of record VZTX01018590.1, on the reverse strand, counting down.
AGAAGTGCTAGCTCAGGGATGCTAACAGCCCTTGCTAAATGAACTGTGCAGCAAATTCAAGCTGCTGTTATTCACAAAGCTTCAGCACATTCTCTAATCCAGCTTTCATAATTAAGTTTTTGGCTCCTAGGAAAGGCATCTTGAGCTCCAGCAGGCAAAAGAGTCTCATCAGAAAATAAGACAATGAATGGAAAACCAGCAATTACACAGGAATATATTCAGGAGGAACTAGGAATGAGCAGGAATGATGGAGAGTAAAACCAACTCCTATGTTACATGACGTTTTACAGCAAGAAATGCAAATCTCCACCAACCTGATTTTTGTGTTGAAAGAAATCTCCAGTCAAACAGAGGCTCCTGAACTCAGGGCAATCTCTGGCATGTGTTTCTAACTGCCTGGTGTAAAGATTCTGGGCATTCAAGCAGCACATTCAGTAATTGTGTTAATGTTCCATGTTATTTTTCAGATGAACCATTACTGATTTAAAATCTACCTGCACTTACCATTATGTGACATTCCAACGGCAAGGCATTTCTGAAATCTGCAGTACTGACATTTATTCCTGCTTTTCTTATGGATCCGGCAGTTTAGATCACACCTGTCATAAATTAGCTTTAACCTGATTGTTCTTCGAAAAAAGCCCTGGAGGAAACAGGAAAAAAAGGAAAAATATGTAGGAAACTGCCAGTGTCATCATGCCCCTTCTCCATCCATC